>OY735263.1:3172875-3196245 GCA_963457715.1 Argyresthia albistria
GGTAATAGCACGGATACTATAATATTATACTAATACAGATAGACTACCTAGAACAAAATATGACACCGGCGTAAACTGAGATGCTTCGGAAGCTTCTTTAGCTTCGAGGCCATTATCGCTGGTGCAGCACTATCGAAAAATTGCGAATACCAGGAGATACCAGTAGTGGCCATGGCCAGCCTTCTTTGGCAGTCATTCTGTTCCTAACGCGAGCCTAACTAACTTAGCCTAATGTTGGAATGTAGCTCTTCGTCGTGGTCTCTTTTGAGGTTCTGTTTCTCATTGCCACGTGGATGGCATGGGTTGGATAGCTGGAGTAGAAAAACACCTACTTGAAGTTGACCACAGATACTTTAGAATTTCCAGTAACAAGGTTTGGTAGCCAAGACTAACCTAAACCAAATGTCGCTCTTCTTTAGGGGTTATGTTTCTCTCAGTACCACGTGGACAGTAGCAGCTCTTCCCCTTTCCTCGTATCATCTCCGTTTCCTACCCAACATGGTTTGCTGGAAGAAATCTCTTATCAGAGATAAGCTCGCCCTTGTACTTATTTTTCTACCATAAGCTATTTGTATACATACTGTGTCATGTAAGTAGGTGTATAATAAAGAAATTACGAATTATAAGCCCCGCAGAATGGTAATGCGCCAAACGTCAAAGATCAGAATGAATGAATGTCATGAATAATTATGTCTAGTCTTTAGGAATAAGAGCTATGTTTTATCAAAATCTATCAAATGTCAGGGCCAGTCTACATTGATCAAGAACAGTGGACCGTGGACAGTGGACGGTACAGTGGTGTAAACCGATCGGACAGTGGCGAGTCAACTTGGCTTTCATGTATAACAACGCCACTGTCCTTGACCAATGTAAACAGCCCATCTCAGGGCCATTCATCACCATTCTGCGGGACTTATGCGAAATTACAGTCCCTAAGAACGGACAACGGACACTCACCGTCATGTCGTACTCGGTGACGAACGCGGGCAGCTCGAGCTGGTCCCGCGACATCACCGAGTAGAGGTACTCGACGCCCGGCAGCGTGTGCACCTTGGCCTTGATGGCGGGCGCCATGAACGTCGTGAACCACCACGTCATCATCTTCGTCCAGAACGTCGGGTGCACGATGTAGAACGCCTTGAGGTTCTTCTTAAATCTGCGGGCGGCGAACAAAAGAGTCGTGTGCATTACCTTTGTTTGTAGAATTATAATGTAGTTTACTTATGTATTTTTATTAGTTTATTTAAATGTATATTTGTATGTATGTCGTAAGTATTTGATATTGTTTGTTGTACACAATTAGTCTACCTACTCAGAAATCCATCCGTCTCATCCATAACTGCCCCCCTAGAAGTTAAACGCTAACGCTAGCGAAACGAAACGATAACTTTTTATGTATGCGATTTGACATATTTGGCTTCGCTAAGGTGACGTCACGTAGCGATTCCAAATGTCAAATCGCATATTTCGTTTCGTTTCGCTATCCTTAGCGTTTAGCATTGTCTACAGTCACTGGATTGCTGGAAGAGATCTCTTACTAGAGTGGAGATAGGTACGCTCGCCTTTGTACACCTTTACTAAAGAATGTAACGTGTGTAATAAAGAAATTATGAAACGCGTTTTATTTACAGGCACCTTAAAACGTTATTAAATCTAAATTACTCGGTGGTAATACTCGTAAAAATGAGTCAGAAGGCCCTAATATGGCAGCTTGATAACTTCTGTTCTGATAGTAGGATTGGCCACTCGCCCGAAACCCTCAGCCAACCCGCACTGAGCCCTCACACTCACACACATTTTTAACATTTACATACATCAGGCACATGCTACACATGCTACATTGCTTCTGGCCCCAGGATTCCAGGAAATCACAAACGTCCAAAGCCTGTTTTTTTGTTTTCTTTATCCCCAGCTGGGAATCGAACCCGGGACCCGCACAGTAGTTAGGCAGAGTCAGACCCGCTGCGCCACCGAGGTCGTCGTTTTTTCACCCAAAAAGGTACTCACTTGTAAGGCAGCACGGTGTAGACCTCCTTGAGCCACGAGAAGGGAGGGTGGTTGTTGGACGAGGCCATCGTGTGGAAGTAGGCGATGACGTAGTCGCCACGCACGATCGGGTCTAAGAGCTTGATGAGGAAGAGCAGCGCCTGCAATAGGAGACGATCGGGTCAGGGGCGAACACAGCGACTATAGTCAAATAAATAAATTACTCCAGAGCTGCGACGGGCGAACCCCTGTCACGCAAAATGGAGTAATGAATAACTGGCTAAAAGTGCCTAAAAGTGGGCAAAGTTGTGCCTCTGCCACCCCGTATGGGAAATGGCGTGACGCTATGTTATGTGTGTGTATGAAACCAAATGTAGCAGAAATAATGCGACTCGAATCACCACTCAAAAATTGAGCTCGTCTGGTTTCACCGATAAGGTCCCGTCTGGCACCCTTTGGACAGGAAACCCTAAGAAGTGTACCGACTCACGAATCTGTCATCCACTTATACATATGTATACAGATGTACAATGAAGCTTTAAGAATATAAACAAAACACTAAAGGCACTACGAACTAAGCCTAGACATGTAGTTACGAGTAGCACAGTTTTGCCACACACTTGTTAACAAGTCTAGTTTCTTGTAAGTAATATGAAAGTAGGGAAGGTATCGCTAATTGGCGTTGAAATTCTTCTATAATGAGTACATGAACCTATGTATACATGTATGCATCACTAACAACAGGCTTAATTGCTAGGAAAGTTCTAGAGAGCTCTACACCCGAGGTTGGAGTTGAAGTGGGTTGCGTCATCGGTCCCGATGACGTCATAAGACGGACGGCGAACCAGCCATCTACCGACATTCTGTGACGTGGGGGCCTGGGGGGGTATGGCCGCGGACGGAAATAGAACAAGTTGTTTAGCCGATTCCTGGCCGATTCGAAGATCTACTACGATAAACACGAGAGTTTAGATGAGCTTTTACAATGTGTAGATATCCCACTTCCCGCTAACATAATAAATGTGAAAGTTTGTGTGTGTGTTTATATGTTTGTGTCTCTTTCACGCTGAAACAGCTGGACGGATTTGGATGGAATTTAACATAATAGTTTATGAGCTAGATTAAATAAAGGATATGTTATATCCGACTGAACCGAAGGAGGTTAATGTTCTCTCGGTCATTGATAACTTCCTAGGTGCACACAGACGAAGATGCAGGCAACAGCTAGTAAAATATAAATGCAAGTTAGTAATCTCATAGGAATTGCTCGTATAATTCGTGCTACGCACACACAAGGAGACAATAAGGACAGAGGCAAATAGGTCAAGTAGGTGACCCCGATACACTGTTATTGTATGCCTAGACCAGCTAGAGTTGTAGGGTCTAGTCTAGATATTAACTAGGGCTTTCATCAGAATCTGCTCGTGAGCTAACCTAGGTACTGCATAAGCTTCTTGACATACTTGGGCTTAGGTAAGTACATACTTTAACTTTAACTTTTTAACTTTATACTTTATTGCACAGAAAACTATACAGACACTTAATATTAGAAAAAACATGTACAAAGGCGAGCTTATCTCTAATAAGAGATCTCTTCCAGCAAACCTAGGATGGAGAGGATAATTTAATAAGAGGTAGACCTACATAAGTGCACAACGATAAATATTAAAATAATAGACTACTTACTAATACAAGCATATACAACACGACCTGCCAGCTGCCTCAATTATCCTGTCGTTGTCTTTTTGAGAGAACATTGTAGATGTACCTACTTGTCCTTCTAAAGTCTTCACAAAATAAAAGGCCCGTTTTGACAGTTCACGCCCATGAAATTTTAACCCCTAATGCGTAGATTTCGTTTATTTTGTGTAATATTGTGATGTCAGACGTCATTCGCATTCTACGCGGACAGGACTGTCCCCCGGTTTCTGAGACGCTGATCAAAGGTTACGATTAGCTAACAGAGCGATTAACTGATTTCAGCCAATCACGTGCCGCCATCAGCCAATCGTGTGCCGCCATTTTTAATTAACCACCGATTAGTTAATCGTTACCTGTGATCAGCGTCTCAGAAACTGGGGGTAAGTAAAAGATCATGAAGTCGGCTATTTTCAACCGACTTCAAAAAAAGGAGGAGGTTCTCAATTCGCCCCGTATGTTTTTTTTTTTTTCTATGTTTGTTACGCGATTGCTCCGCCAATTATGAACCGATTTGAACAAATCTTTTTTCGGCGTATAGGTAATACCTCAAGGGTGGTCCCATTGACACCAGGTCAGGATCTGATGATGGGATCCTGGAGAAATCGAGAGAACTCTTCAAATATTATAGGCAGACCTATAGTGATTTTTGTGTTTTTCATAATAACTCGTGCAAATGCACATGGTAAGCATAATATTGTGATGCGGAACTGCTGATGAAGACCACATATGGCCACCAGATCTGCTCAATACTAGGTACAAATCCAATGCGTGGCTGACGGGCAGGCAACGCATAGCCTAAACCGGTGGACCTAGAGCCATGAAACTTTGTACAGGGGTTCCTTAGTCGCGTGGGGTAGCACTGATATAGCATTTGACAAAATTAATTCCCCAAGGGAGGGGGGGATAAGGGGTTACAGTTAGTATTAAACTCAATCTAATCAAATAGGGTTTGTGGAAGTCGGTTTTTTCTAAAGTTTACTTTTTGTTTCAATTATTTAAGTTTTTATCTTGGTGAATTATCCTTAATTTTTATTTTTCGCCCCAGTACCACTTCAAGTAGATTGTGTTTGATACTTATCAAAAGAGTTTCATTGACCTGAAATACACTACAACAACTGACAGACGAAGTGACGTTTTCATAGATGGCATCAGTTGTTCCGCTTTGGCCGTTCTCCAGCTAACGCGGTGGCTCTGTAAGTTGGCATTATAGGCTGTTTACATTGGTCAAGCACAGTTGACACTTGACATACAGCGGTGTAAACCGATCGGACAGAGTTTCATATAATATCGCCATGGTCCACTGTCCACTGTCCTTGACCAATGTAGATTGGCCCCAGGGAGCACTTATGCAGTGGAGAGAGCATGGATACATTTTCCTTTGAAACACAACTCACCAATTTACGGGCGGCGGGGGACGAGGTAAGAGAGCTGTGATTGGTCAGCCGCTGCGAAACTGTCTGGCGGCCCGTCATCGTACATATAGGTTGCGTATGCGAACGTTTGCTGTATACAACAAACGTTCGGCGAGCCGCATTCCCCCGCAGGCGCAGTCAATTGGATATTATAGTCTCTGTTAGCAGCCCACCTTGTCCAAGTCGACGTCTGCGATGGGGAACCATTTGCCGATGAACACGACGACGGGCCGGCCCAGCCGGTCGACGCCGCTCTGGTACAGGCAGCCAATGCCCGACACCTCGGTGAGGTCCTCACTGCGCGCGCGCCGCAGCAGCCGCTCGTATCTGCGAAAAAAAAATTAAAAATATTAACACCCTTTTACTAGGTCGTGCTCTAAATATTATATACAGCAAATCTAGGAATGGGAACGGCAACTTGTAGGTTCTTCTATCACTGCGAAACTTGGTATAATGTGTGTAGTTCACTGACAATACAATAATGGTACCATCGAGCTGGTCAGATGATGGAGTTTGGAGGTGGCAGAGGGAACCCTAGGATGCTCACCTTTAAACCCATCGAGTTTGGGCTAGTTCGATTCGTAAGACCTTCTGGAGCTCTATTTATCAATGACTCTTTTGCAAACGAGCGCTGTTTTCTACCGATTTTCGTTCGCCATATTCAAAATTTCGCATTTTACAGTCATTCGCTTTGCAACGGGTGGTCAGGACCACTCGTTATGCCGCCCCAGTCGAGTGATAGAATAGACGTCAAATGCGAAGGAAGGAACACCGAACCGTATTACCGGTATTTACCGTATTACCGGTATTTACCGTATTATCGTAACCAAACAAAAATCAAACATATAAACTCATTTCATTGCCAAAGACAAACGATTCGGAAATGCAGAAAATCGACGTCATGCGATATACAAGTCGCATGCGATATAACTATATCACACGAGCGAATGAAAAATAGAGCTCCAGTGCCTGTAGACAAAAAATATGTCTTTTCACTTTTACCTATTATGTATGTCGTCCAACGATAAATTATTGCAGAAATAACGTAACATCGTGTCCTTAAAATTTAACTGTCATCTAAACAGCTAATTACTAAAAAAAAGTTATCCCAAGCGGCGGAACGGGACAGAGCTAGACAGCTGTGTTTTGTAGCTCTGTTTCGCCACTCGGATTAACTTTTATTAGTAAGGGGCAGGGAGCACTTATATCCAGTGGAGAGCGCATAGATACATTTTCCTTTGAAACACAACTCACCAATTTACGGGCGGCGGGGGAGGAGGTAAGAGAGCTGTGATTGGTCAGCCGCTGCGAAACTGTCTGGCGGCCCGTCATCGTACATAGGTTGCCTACGTTGACTACAACTAACGTTTGACGATCCCCCGCAGGCGCAGTCAATTGGATATGTAGTCTCTGGTAAGGGGGCTAGAGTTCGCCTTTTCATTGGCACGAAAGACTCGTAGTCGTAACTAAAGTAATAGTAAGCGGGCGTCGCGTGTCGCTAAATGTCTTGTCAGAAAGGTCGGGACTTAACGACGATAGATATCAAATCAACTCAATAGTTGTTGTAGGGGAATGCTTCTGTTAGATAGCACGGCACGCTCAATGACCACTTTGAAATTGGATTTCATCACAAAGTAAGTAATATGGTTCTAACTCCATCGGAGTTTGGCGTGTAGGATTCAGGATAAATGAACTATCTATCTAGTGGTATTGGTATTTCAGTGAGTATGAGTAAATGTTCATGATCTACACAACACCAGATGACGTCAAATTATAAAACAAGACAAGGGTGCCATGCATATTGCATTAAACGCCATAGATAGTGAAGGTTCAGTGCTTTTTCAGTAGGTACCATTTGCCAAGATTGAACATAAGAGTCAAGAAGGCTGAATCATCAAGCAATCCAATCTACATCCAGGCTACTGCGCCATTTCGTAATCGAATGCGGATATAAATAAGTACCTACCTACTCATTATTTATGCGTCAGCTAAATGTGATGAAACGATTAAGAAAAAAAAATATGTTGATGACAAAACGTTACCTTACATCTGCATTATTATCAGTACTCAAATATTATCACAAGAATCTCAGCACGTCTCGTCTTATCTGTGTAGAGGCGTCTGTTCACATCCAGTTTTAGAAAATGTACATATTTACCCCAGAGCGTCAGGCCTTTATTCGTGAAGGGTGGTGTACGCAGATCTTTAACGCATTTCTGAACTATTTTTGGGTGACACATGGCCAGCGCATTGCCTTAAAGTTAAAGTTCACTACTAGGCGAATTAAAGATTTCCTCACGATTCGCCGGGAAACAGAATCGCTATAATTATTTTTCATAAAGCAACCAAACCATTACTTTCTTGAAGGCTGATAGTCAAATCATGGCCGTCCTTCCAAAGTTTTCTTCCCGAAAATCGTTAAGAGACCGGCGATCGCGTGAATTTCCTATACAAACGTAATACAATAACCGGCCAAGTGCGAGTCGGACTCGCGCACGAAGGGTTCCGTACCATTATCTATAAAAAAAACCGCAAAAAAATAAATATGGGAGCCCCCCCTAAATATTAATTTAATTTTTAAGTCAATAATCTACTCAATATACTGTGAATATTTTAAGCGTCTACCTGCTACCATTATCAATATCGAGCAAAAATGAGCAAAAAAATCACGTTTGTTGTATGGGAGCCACCTTAATATTAAACTTTTGATTTTTAGTATTTATTGTTATAGCGGCAACAGAAATACATCATCTGTGAAAATATCAACTGTCTAGCTACCACGGTTCATGAGATACAGCCTGGTGACAGACAGACAGACGGACAGCGAAATCTCAGTAATAGGGTCCCGTTTGGCACCCTTCGGGTACGGAACCCTAAAAATGATTTGAATTTGAGAACTAGTTCAAAGCATTTAGACTGTTAATCGGATTAATACAGTGTTTACGCAGGTTCCTAGTCGTATACCAAGGTTCTTATTCAAATTACTTAAAAATATTTTTAAATTGGTTGAAGAGGAACCCTGGTATACAGACCAAGAACTTGCGTAAACAGTGTATAAATCCGATTAACAGTCTAAAAACGTTAAAATATTTCTCAAATTCAAATCATTTTTGTATCACTTTTGTATGGTAAATTCACGCGGTCACCGGTCTCTTAAGTTAGTTAGTTTAGGGTGTTCATTCAGGTCAAGGTCCCATCCCCAAGGGCTTTCCAGGCGACCATGACCATCATAGTCTATCAACTTTAATATTGAACTTACTAATCTAACTAATGAGTCGCATCGCATGGCCAATCCATGACGCATGGCCACGCACGTCGCACAGTGATGTGATAGTATTGACGAATACTGTAAAAGATTGGTATATCTTTTACAGTATTCGTCCCTGTAGGTAGGGTGATGTAGTTATTCAGGGCCTTGGGTGGTTGGCGACTTCTGTGTTGCGATTCGTAGTTCAACCTCAAAAGTGAGAGATGCAGATCACGGCCGGGAAGAAAGAAAAATACCCTGTTCTTGGATTATTATGAAGTTTATGAATGACAACGATTATTATAAAGTTTATGAATGACATGATTCCAATGATACAGCGAAATATAGTGGGGGTACAGAAAAATAATGTGCAAGTTGGTTTTATACAGGGTGTTTAGTGCATCGTTTGCCAAATTAAAATGGTGGATAGAAGGGGTCATTTGCTATCTCCTATTTTGTTAAGTTTTGGCCCAACGGTTTTTTTATTTTAATATTTTTAGATACTTTTTTGAAAAATGCTCCAGAATGACTCGTTTAAACTTGAATAAATTAAAAAGTGATTCATATAACCTGCAGGTTTTTACTGAAACTGGTTGTGTAATATGATATTGTACGGTTCTATTAAAATCAACAATGCTTGAAAGTAACATCTAGCTTTTTTATTGACTCACGAATATTTTGTATTATATATTATTATTATTATTATAATGTAAAATAATGCCATAAAAACCATTACTAACTTCATTAATTTGCCAACTTACTTTGTGTATCGGGTGGGCGGGATATATACAGTAGATATTCCATAGGTATGTAAGAATCATCATCATAAGAATCACCATCATCGACAGCTTTTTAACAACTTTTTGTGAACCTAGGAGATAGCAAATGACCCCTTCTATCCGCCATTTTAATTTGGCAAGCGATGCACCAAACACCCTGTATAAATGTTAATGTAAGTAGATGAAAGTCAGACAGACGATATCATCAAGTCGAGACGTAATGCCACTAGATGCATATGTCATCGATATAGGTATATCGATCAGTAGATTTAATATAATCTTATTTACTTATTTTGCCATTCCCGTTCCACTCTATTCAGGCATTCCTAGCTGATATTTCAACCTACAAGCAAAGCTTTTTAAATTTAGTCTTAATAAATGTCTAAAATTGCCGAATTCTTCAACATAATTCTAAAAACAGATTCTTATTCAGTGATTCCAGAACGCGTGTATGTTGAATGAGTAATCTTCCAACCAAGTACTGTACTGTAACTACTGACTAAGGAATGACCACAGTAACGCAAGCTATGACGTCATAAATCAATGGGCGGGCGGGCGGGCGGCGGCGGCGTCTGGGCGGCCGTACGCCCCGTTAGCTATTAGCTTACCGCCGCCCTTTCTAAATACCGTCACATGGTTGATGGTTGTAAACAAATACCGTGGTACAACGTTTGGAGACAGCCTAGTTTCTATTGTAAGAGTGAATTTCATGTTAAATACAGGGTGTAACAGAAAGGGGTGTACAAGTCGAGAGAGGGGTTGTTAGGGACATAATTCTGAACAACTTTCGCTATAGGACCGACTTGATCAGAGCAACTTTATTTTTCACTCCACCATATTATCAGCTGAGCGCTATAGGCCCGAAATGTACTGAGTTAATAAAAATAAAGTTGCTCTGATCAAGTCGGTCCCATAGTGAAAGTTGTTCAGAATGATGTCCCTAACAACCCTCTTTTGGCTTGTACACCCCTTTCTGTTACACCCTGTATTGATTATGTAGAAGAGGATGATAAAATGTCTTATTAAGACGCCGTACTAGGCAAAAACAGCCTTTAGCAAAACACCAATCGCTCGATCGGAATGAAGTATTATTTCTGTTCATTTTAAGGGTACCGTACCCGAAGGGTGCCAAACGGGACCTTATTACTAAGTCCACGCTGTCCGTCTGTCCGTCAGCGGGTCCTACAGCACGAACCTAGCTAGAAAGTTGAAATTTTCACAGAATGTGTACATCTGTTGCCGCAACAACAACAAATACTGAAATACGAGAGATATTACAAATTTAAGGTGGTCCCTATACAAGATACTTGTTTTTATACACCGACGCATTTACATATGATGGTATATTTCGCGTCAACAAGGAACCCTTATAGTTTCGTCTATAAGGGTTGTCTGTCCGTCCGTCCGTCCGTCCGTATGTCACAGCAACTTTATTCAAAACTATTAGGACGACATAATTGAAACTTGGTACCTATGTAGATGTATTCTGTGAACCGCTTTACAAATTATGAAAAAATTAAAAATTAAGGGGGGTCTCCCCATACATGGAACTGAAACAAAAAAAAGTGTCTATAGATAGGTCTTTAAAAATTACGTTGAGGTTCCCGAAACCATTTTTCCTTAAAGTAAATCGACAGACCAAGTGAAAAATCAACAAAATATTTATGCTATGTAGGTATCTCAATACCACTTTCAACGTGTGAACGAAAATTAAATAAGCAGTTTTAAAGATATAAAACATTTATTAATTAAAAACCGCAAAGGTAACTTTTATGAAAAACAAAGTAATTATTTGCTGGTGAAGAATGATAGTGATATTTGGGCTAGGTGTATATATGATTCTACTACGGAATCCTTTATGGGCGAGTCCAACTCGCACTTGGCCACTTTTTATTAGGGTTCCGATCCTTAAAAGGAAAAACAGGAACCCTTATAGGATCACTTTGTTGTCCGTTTGTCTGTCTGTCTTTCTGTCCGTCTGTCATGACTCATGACCCCTTTTCTCAGGAACGCGTAGAGGTATCATGTTGAAATTAATATCGATTACTCAAGTCTTGATCCCTTAAAGCTGTGAAAAAATTAAACTTCTAGGTCCACTCAATCAAAAGATACTGCGATATTATGTCGTAATTTTACTGATTTTGTATGAACTCGCGTGGAACTCGCAAGGGAATCAAAACCTATGGGGTACTTCCGGTTGGCCTAGGGCAGGGTCATGAAATTTGGAGTCTTATAGCACAAGTAAAGGGAAAAATCTGAAAACTGTAAATTTCTGTCTGTCTGTCTGTCTGTCTGTCTGTCTGTCTGTCTGTCTGTCTCACCGTCTGTTAAGACTTTTTCTCAGAAACGCATAGAGGTATGAAGTTGAAATAATTATAATTACTCAAGTCTTTGATCTCTTAAAAGTTGTGAAAAAATTAAACTTATAGATCAACGCAATCAAAAGATATGTCCAAAACCTAGAAGGTACTTCCCGTTGACCTAGAATCATGAAATTTGGCACGAAGCAAGGTCATAAAGTAAAGGGAAAAATCTGAAAACTGCAAATTTCTGTCTTTCTAAAAAATATTCAATTTGGTTTACATGGATGACATCACACTTCAGTTTTTTATGTGGAAACCTAATTACACGTGTTACGCTCTCCAAGTGTGATCGGAACCCTTGGTGCGCGAGTCCTACTCGTACTTGGCCGGTTATTTTTTTATACCATTTCCTCTAAAACTAAGTTAAAGATGAAATTCTTAGTTCTGATTTTGAAGAGCCCACACCAAAGAGCACAAGCCTTCCCTGGGTGGTATAAGTACTTAAAGGTTGAGTCCATGATATTGTATAGTTTTTGTACCGTTTGTAACAAATCGCAAATCATGTACTAATAACTGTGATTCATTCATTCATCGCGGAATATTTCTCGCTATAAATAGGCTACGGAATCGGAGCAAGGATATCGGTGATGCTGATGATTTATGGCCAACGCACACTGGGACGGCATGGCAAGGGATTTTAAGTTTTTACCAATGGACATTCAAACGTATCCCTATAGAAATAAGACATAAATTGATATGCTTTCAAATAATGCCGAAGCATCCCGCGGAATGCTTCGGCATTATTTCAAACCATAGCAACTTATGTCGTATTTCTATATCGATACGTTTGAATTTCCAATGGTAAAATTTTTAATCCCGAAGCGGTGTGCGTTGGCCATTATTCAGATGTTTGTGGTAAATGACGTACAGACGATTATACTTACGACCACATGTTGCTCGTATTATTATCATGGTGCCGATTCTAGATAGATAGATAGATAAATCATTTATTCAAAGGACATGGTACACACACATAAATTAATAACAAAAAAATCAATTTAAATAGACGGCACATAATAGCACGCACTATATGCAATTAACAGTAGGTACCTACAGCTGTGTGGTTATGTAACTGTACCACGGCAGTGAAATGGCCCTGACTCAGCAATGTCACAGACGAATCTGTGACGCTGGTATTCTGCCAGGGCCAAAGCGGACGCACAACAGTGGCTCAAGTACTTACACAATTTAATTTATATAAGTAATTACATAAGAAAAACAAAATTAAATAATGAAATTAGTTATGTTATTAATGGAATTGAAAATTGAAATAATTGGTATCAGAAATTTAATTGCTAATAAAGTTGCTCTGATCAAGTCAGTCCCATAGTGAAAGTTATTCAAAATGATGTCCCTAACAACCCTCTTTAGGCTTGTACTACACCCCTTTCTGTTACACCCTGTATATATCCATATTTGAACTCTATTGTGAGGGGAGATACTGTAAAAATGTATATTTAGAACGAAGTATTATAGCTTTGTTGGACAGTCTCTAATGTTTATGTTATTGCCTAAGATGAGTTTATCAAATGTTGCTGGCAGACTGGGGAACGGGCTAGTTTTTACATTACACCCTATACAGCTTCCAGTCGGCCGTGGTATGTATGTTGGTGCATGAATGCTCATTGATTGGATTTCGTACGCGAGTGAGATATTGTTATAACATACCTTTCTGGCATTTAGAGAGTGTTGTCAACACAAATACATAGTAGTACAATATAATTACTTACATATAATTTCACAAAAATAAAATTAGTGAGGAAACTATCATGTCCTATGCGTCGTCGATGGGCCAGCTAGCGAAGTTAACTTTTGGATTAACTGTGCCCACCTATGGGCACATAGGTGTGTGTGGCTGTTTACCTGACGACCTTTTTCTCTTAGAGTGTGAGACTTAGACGAAGATTTTACTTACCCAACATAAAGACGAACTTTACGAGCATGAGAAGTGAAAAAATATTTAAAAACAGTTCTTGTGTAATAAATAAAATTTAGTTTTGCGTACTAAAATTGGGATTTTGCCAAAGAGGCCACCGTCAATGAAATCAAAATGCACATGACAATGTTGCCAAACTTTACATTTTATAACCTACTTATTTTTCGTATGTTATATCTTGCAATAAACAAAACATAAACATTTACGTGCAGGCACATTCAATGCTTCTGGCCCCACACTAGGATACCCTGTGTCGTGGGAACCAGAAATAGCGACATCACAAACATGTAAACATCCAAGACCGGGGGTTTTTTTGTCCCCAGCCGGGATTCAAACCCGGGACCTCTCGCATGGTAGGCAGATGCAACCGCTGCGCCACAGAGGTCGTCAATAATATTGCCCGGATTTTATTTTAATTCGTTGAGCCATCTATTTGATTAGGACAGGCAGACATCGTCGTCTAGACGTGGTGTGCATGTGTGGTGTGCAAGAATACAGATAAATTACTGGAGGCGAAAGAATCAGGGTATGTGTGGACTCTAAAGGGGAAGCCCTTTGCCTAGAGACATCGTTAGGTACCTATGTAATATACATGTTGCCCGCAAAATATGAAATCCCGTCATTCTATAGAATACCTAGGCATTGTTTAGAGTACCGAGCCATTTTAGGCAATGTGTGAAATAATATCTCAAATGATCTTTATTTATTATACACATTGCCTAGGTAATGTAGAATACAATAGTATTTTATACAGTAGTATTCTATACAATAACAAAACGAGGCCTGTACTGTACCGTTGAATCTCTGCGAATCTATTTGGATTAGTAAGTTTGTTCATCAAAAAGAGCAACTAAAATCATCAAATCTTTGGCCCTTTTTCGTAATTCGATAGACATAGACATACGTTTATTCAGTGTTGGCATTCTACAGAATACCTAGATGAAGTGTGAAATAAAACATATTTCATACATTGACTGCCAATTTTTGGCATTTTATGCAATGCCTAGGTATTCTATAGAATGACGGATTTCATACCGGTAACATACATACATAAAAACTGGAGGACTTTAGAAAAAAAGATGACGATCGTCATCAAGATACCTTGTCTACACTTAGAACCAAGAACGTCCATCATATAAACGTAACCCATCTCATCATCATCGATGCACATAACAATGCCGAATTGTGGTCAACGCTGGAAATGTTTTTAAATAATAGATTATTAATATGTATACATATCTACCTATAGTATCTATCAATCAATTTAATATACAGTTGCGGTCCAAGGCTCTTGTCATCGGTAACAACTATGTATGTGGATGATGGGCAGTCATTCGTAAGTATAGGTACACTAGGTTTGACAAAACATTGGCTTCGGTAATCAAAGCTTGAAATTTCAGCAGTGATTGTGTTTTTGTGTTATGCTTCTAACAATAGGTCCTGTATTAAACAAGTCAGGCCTGTACTTTGTGGACTTGACGGATAATCACGAGGGCAATAAAATTGATAACTTTCAATTGAATTGACTATTTCAATGGAATTGTTTCAGTACATTTCGTCTCAACGGTTTGCCTACAACCAACAGACTCAAATCTTGTAACTTCCTAAGGCTGAATTTTACCAACAAAAAGTTATGCGAAATTAACTATCCCGGGGATAATTTGTATGAGAATGACAGTTCAAAATGAGGTCATTCTATGAAAAAGTAGAAGATAAGTTACTAAAATGTTACTCTTCGTTGGTAAAATTCGCTCTAAAAATAGTTTTACTAACGCCGATGACTTGATATTATTGTATCAAGGTACAGATGAAGACGGGAACGATGATGATGTTAATGATATTATACAACTACTACTCACTTTTCTTCCGGTGTAGCTTCCACAGCCTGCTCCGGTGTATGTGTGGTCAGATCTGGCAGTTCAACTGCCATTGTGTCCATTGCCATTTTCACACTTATTTTATATTACACGCTTTTTAACATTCCACTGAAATGTATGTGGTCTATTCACAGATTTCACGATTCAAAGTTTTCTCATTAATTATGGCACCTGAAATACGTATCGAAATGTTGTGAACTATGGAATTTTCAGCAGCAGGAGTAGGTACCTAGGTGATGATGATAAAATTCTATAAATTTATTTAAGTAGATTTAATTTTCACGTCAAAAGTAATAAAGATTAATGAGATGAGATGACTAAATATACTTTGGTTTGTTTTCCCTAAATAATTGAAGTCGTCTAGATAACGCTTTGTTGTTTATGCGTTCTTTTGTTCAAAAGTATTTACCAGGAAGTTGTATAAATAGGTACCGTTTATGGTTTGCATCATAATAATATTATATGACACACACATGTCAAGATAACTTGTTTATTGTAATGTTCAGAGGTAGATGTGAAATGTAATACGATATTAAAAACAACGGATGTTGCAAAAGAGATCTTCTTTAAAAGATAATAACACAATACAATTGCAAGATATTCTACTTGCTGGTTTAAGTGCAGCTATAGAATAGTTATAGACAATAATCATGATCGTCGTTTTATTTTAATAAGATAAATTGTAATGCCCTTGTGATGTCATTGCGTTAGACTGAATACAGGGATACATACAGAAGAAATTCGGTGGATTTTGAATAGCTTTCACTCTCAAAAGATACAACATATTACATAGATAGATAAATGACAACATGCAAAATGGACACAACATGCCTCTTTCAACTCATATGGAAATAGGCGTGACTATACACTATACTGTTTGTTTTATTTTTTACTATATGCAAGAGGCGAACGAGACCTTTAGTAAATTTGTACTAAGGGCTTTCTTGCTTGCCTCTTTAGAGAGGTGTACCTCAAGGCGTAGTTCTAGGATACATGATGAGATAATTTTAACAAAGCATACGCATCATGTTAAAACATGACACTATGTAAAATCTACCTCAGATATATAATGTGAGCACACACGATACTCATCTTAAACAACCAGTAGCCTTAGCATGCCGAGTTTTCTCGCGAGTTGGTGAGGGACAGATCTTTACCGCATGTCGTTGTCCCTCACTTTCCCACGACATAAACCGTGTCGCGCTAAGCATGCTACAGTAATATTCTACACTTAGTCAAAGTGTCAAAATTGCAACATGTTTTTGGTTGCTTAGTCCGTGAACTTTATTAAAACTTTTTGAGTATCTAGCTTGCGTGCTCCTTCCTATACATTAAACATATCATACACCACAACTCTTCATCTGTTGACTGTAGTACTTCTATTAGGTGCGTACCTACAGCGTTTGTGGTACTTTTATGTCGTGTCTTGTCTTAGGCATGCATGCGGTTATAATGCTTAATTGCATTACTGAGTGAGTGACAGGTAGGTATGTGAGATTATAATATCGTGAAGTTCGCCCTCAACATGTGCGCAGTATTTATCGTTATTCTTGTTAGTTTATTAGTCACAAGTTGTTTTGATTGGTTCGTTGTTTAGATAGATCTACAAGATGTAAATGAATTAACAAAATGAGAAACCACTTTGTTAGGGACATCATTCTGAGCAACTTTCATTAAGAAACCGATTTGATCAGAGCAACTTTATTTTTCACTCCTCCATACATATCAGCTGACCCACTCAGGCCAAAAAGTACAAAATGTATTTGAATAATTAAGTAGGTATAGTAGCTACCTATCTTTACAAAAGTATGCCATAATTGAAACAAAAAGTAAACTTTAGAAGAAACCGACTTCCACAAACCCTATTTGATTAGATTGAGTTTGATACAAACTGTAACCCCTTATCCCCCCCCCCTTGGGAAATTAATTTTGTCAAATCCCATATCAGTGCTACTCCACGCTACTAAGGAACCCCTGTACAAAGTTTCATGGCTCTAGGTCCACCGGTTTAGGCTATGCGTTGCCTGCCCGTCAGCCACGCATTGTATTTGTACCTAGTATTGAGCAGATCTAGTGGCCATATGTGGTATTCATCAGCAGTTCCTCATCACAATATTATGCTTACCATGTGCATTTGCACGAGTTATTATGAAAAACACAAAAATCACTATAGGTCTGCCTATAATATTTGAAGAGTTCCCTCGATTTCTCCAGGATCACATCATCAGATCCTGACCTGGTGTCAATGGGACCAATGGGAAGGTAAAACCTTTCAAACAAAAAAATAATTTTCCAAATCGGTCCATCCGTTTAGGCGCTATCGAGGCACATACATTAAAAAAAAATAAAAAAAACAAACATCCGGACGAATTGTAAACCTCCTCCTTTGGGAAGTCGGTTAATAAAAATAAATATGGTGAAATCTTTGTAATTACAATTACTAATCTCGTAGATTTCCCGAGAGCTACCACACTTTTTCATACACGCTATGGTCCGGTGAGGTCTAATTAGGTTGACTTTCTAACAAATGCGCTAACTATTAATTAGTGGTACGTTATTAAACGAATAACCACTTGCTATCTATTAACCTATCTACCACTAATTGCAAGTGCAAGGGATACATTCATTAATAGTATCTATTGAAGAATTATACATCCCACACCAGATATTCAACCTTACTGCTTGCACAGATTAATAAAGAGTTAGGCTGCTTGCTATTAAATGCGAAAAGCAATGAAAAAATCTGCATGCTCAAGCCCAATTAAGGGTTAATTACAAGTAGGTAATATTGGTACCTACATATTTAATTGTCTCAACTCAATCAACTTGAACCAGATGACCAGTAGAAATTATCCAGATTACTGGACCAATGACGAATATTCCACAGACCGGTACAATGCAAACTGTGACTGTGACCAATATACTAGTATGCCCCCAATTTCTGAAAGAGTGCTTAAATGAAGCATGCGATTAATCGACGATTAATTTAAATTAGGCACGTGATTCTCTGAAATTAGGTTAGCAAGAGTTTGACAAGGTGTCAATTTTGAATTCCCGTTTCGGAAACTTCTCATCAGACGGTACCTATTTGAACATATTTATTTTTAATGTGGGTAGGTAGAATACTAATAGGAATTTACTTCTTCAGGTTTTTACAGGGAGAAAATACGTATCTTTAAAATATTAACAAAACAAACAACCGTACATAGTGTGTCGATGATTTTCGATATTTATGTTTTGAATACCTATCACTAGTAGGTAGGTATGTAAGGGTCAGACGAGTTGAATGTCCTGTCTACAAAACAATCGATTGGGCGTTTCCACAGAATGCTTCTTTGTATCGAACTAGTTCTCGATAACGTTGCTTACTACATTTACAAATCAGCCCTTTTATTACCAAATATCACTTTTTATATTCATGGCAATTTATGAAATGAAAATAATAAACTTAAAATAGGAAACAAGCAAGTAAACATTACACTTTTCAAACGACCCTACAAAAGTCCCAACCGGTTCACAATAACCTCAACGACACTATCTTCACTCAGTAAAAATCACTACACACAGATGTGATAGGTTATACCTATTTTGATATTTATGTGCGTGTTGTACGCGGTCGATAGCGGTAGGCGAGACGTCTGTCCTGCGCAATGGTCACGTTCGAACTGAAGTGACTGAAGTGAAGTCGCAGAAGCAGATTTCAGCTGAATGGCGGCCGCAGTCGGCGGCGGCGGGAGTGTGGGATAACGAGAGGACGCGATTCTTCGAATATCGCGCTCGATTCGTGGAAAAACGGAAAAAGTTTTTTTTAGATGTGGTGTGTGAACTTTAGTATGGCCTTGGAGTTTTGATGAAATAAATTTAATTCGTAAACAGATTCAAGAAACGGAACAAATTCGACGGATATACCAACCTACCTACTCAAAGCTTAGCGGTATAGGGTGATACTGATACCTACTTATCTATCTACCCTATAATTATTTAGAGGTTTTAGTTACTTTCCGTGTACCAAAAAAAAAAATTACAAGTAGTCTAGCCACAAAACAAACGTCAAATCCCATTAAAAAAAATTAACTTTCGTTTTTAGGGTTCCATACCCGAAGGGACCCTATTACTGAGACTTCGCTGTCTGTCCGTCCATCCGTCCGTCCGTGCGTTGAAATTTTCACAGATGATGTATTTCTGTTGCCGCTATAACAAAAAATACTAAAAAATAAAATAAATTTAATATTAAGGGGGCCCCCATACAACAAATGTGATTTTTTTGCTCATTTTTGCTCGATACCTATTGATAATGGTAGCAGGTAGACGCTTAAAATGTTCACAATATATTGAGTACATTATTTACTTAATAAATAAATAATTAAATTAAAATTAAATTAATATTTACGGGGGGCACCCATACAACATGTTTTTTTCAAAACCTATAGGGCACTTCCCGTTGTTCTACAATCACGAAAGGCACAAAGCAAGGTCTTAAGTATAGCATATTAAAGGGAAAAATCTGAAAACTGCAAATTTCTGTCTTTCTGCAAAAATATGTAATTTGGTTTACTTGGATTGGATAACATCATACTTTGTTTTTTTATTTGGAAACCTAATTACACCAGTTACGCTCTCCAAGTGTGATCGGAACCCTTGGTCCGCGAGTCCTCCTCGCACTTGACCGTTTATTTTGTAGCAAGGCCCTTTACGTTTATATAGGATACTCCTATCCTATTTTGGTATACATAGATGGATACCAAAATAGGATTGTATCTCAATTAGTTTTCTTTGATCAATATGTGGTTAGTTATTATTAGCATAGCAATTTAACCATAAATAAATATAATTTAATTCAGTATCATTATGTACTAGTCTTCACAAAATAAAAGGCCCGTTTTGACAGTTCACGCCCATGAAGTTTTAACCCCTAATGCGTAGGCAATAAAAGCCAAATGTTGCGTACAAGCAAAGCGTACAAGTTTTATTTTGTGAAGTCTTTTAGTAGGTAATTGAATATCACATTACGAGATGGAGCGCAGTTAAAGCTTCTAGGGCGGGTAAGGGCAATCCGCCCACGCTACTACACGTGTCGCTCGACTATATGCCAGACTGGTCCGAGGATCTGTCGACCAACTGATCGGCTCTGTGTGACATCAATTCAATAAACGGCTGCTATCTAAGAATGGGGTTAGGTAGGTTAGATTAGACCAAGACGTGGCATCTTTTTAGGATATCTAGACAAAATGTCTTGAACGAACTTAATGTAGGTAGTTTTAGATTCATAAATTTATCGATATTATGCGGTCAAAAGCAGTTTTAGTTTCAACAAAACATTAAAATTAATCAAGCTACTGCTAATACGTATTGTGAACTTGAGAACAATGGAGCACGCGCGTCCGCCAGCAGAACTAGTCCGACCCCGACCTGCAAGGTAGCCCCAGCGTTGACCAATCTGATTGGTCCCGACCCGATGGCTATGATGTTTATTCCTATATATAAGTTACTCTATGGTTTATTCTACATTTCGGTTTGTGAAAGAAGAAGAACGCGAGGACAACCAAACTGATTCAATGTTTCAGCAACGACCATTTTGGGACAAAAACAAACGTCATTATGGTGCGTTTCAAATTCTTTACAAGAAATCAAGAAGCTGGTGAGAATGTCGATGAGTGTATGTGACGGCACTCAAACTCTTGAGTAAAGAGTGTGAATTTGAACACCTCGAAGACGGGTTGCTACGTGATCGTATTGTGTGTGGTATGGGCTCGACTCACGATGCAATCTGTCTCGCGATTTGTTGCTGCAACTTGTATTTCTCTCTCTGTCTATCTTCCTGTTTTGTCCTTCTCTAGCGGTTGCAAGGCAACCTGCCTTCTAGAGTTGCAGCGACAGATTGCAAGCCAGGTTGCACCGTGAGTAGAGCCCTTTACGGACGGCGTGCGCGACCGAGACCTTCACCTTAGTGCATTACCTATCGCTTTCCTATATTTACGTAAATCAAATCGTCATTTCCACGTGCTTGAGATTACACTCAGAGCTAAGAGCGGACTATTCATACTGACCTATTCATACCGACTAAGTAAACTCATCTTCATTATAACCTTCATCTTGATAGTATCGCACTATAGTTTTTGTATCATCGCCGTAGATCGCAGTCAGTCATTGTCTTCACATAATCGTGCGACTCGTTGCATATTCATGAATTTGATCGCTTTTATGGTCGCAATTGAATCGACTGGTTCTAACTCTAGCTTTAGACCTTATTCTGTGACAAAATAACGAGAAAAAGACCGGCTAAGCGCGAGACGGACTCGCACTGGATGGATTCCGTAATGGTACCACTGTGAAATATTCATCCTCAGACTCGAAAGGCAGAAAGCGCTAAACCAGGGTAAATTCGGTAGTAGCTACGGTCGCCTGCGTCTAAAAGTATACGGGCGGTCATATTAACAAGTGAATCCCGCACGCACAGAGACTATATATCCAATTGACTGCGCCTGGAGGGGAATGCGGCTCGCCAAACGTTTGTTGTATTCAACAAACGTTCGCATACGCAACCTATGTACTATGACGGGCCGCCAGACAGTTTCGCAGCGGCTGACCAATCACAGCTCTCTTACCTCGTCCCCAGCCTCGCCCGTAAATTGGTGGGTTGTGTTTCAAAGGAAAATGTATCTATGCGCTCTCCACTGCATAAGTGCTCCCTGGGCGCAGGCGACCGTACTTTTAAGTACCTACCTAATTAGTTCTTCTGTGGCTAAATTCGGACATCATCATCGTCATCTTTGATCCGAGAATAAGTGCCCTGACGAATGACTCCATTATTTCGGTCATCATGCGAATGTTCATTCATCGATGAAGAGAATACTACGTAGGTACTCTAAAAATAATTCTGCAACGCAATAACTATCGGAATCGATTCTTCGAAAAACAACTGTTAACATTAAAAACCAATTCTGAGATGATATTCTGCACACGGCCCTAAGCACAGTTGGTCATATCCTTATCCTCTCTCAGTCTTCATAAACCTGGAGATAGGGTTTGTTAAAGTTTGTTTTTATGAGAATGCCTCAAATGTTATGACAGGTGGAAATGGTACGTGAGGCAAACAACCTGTCAGGTGATTACGCCGGTTATGGTAAATATTTGAGAAGTGCTGTACAATTAGTCTCCCGATGCTACGATAACAGTGATTTATGATCTGAGCACGGATGATTTTCAAGTGGTGATGGATGTCAGAATTTAAAATTATCATCATACATCATGCATGATTATTTCGTAGCGGAAAGGAGACCAACATTTCTAAACGATAAGCTAGGATGACTCCAGCTAACTCCAGATGACCTGGATCAGTATCGTCTGAATTTACCACTTACAGCGCAGATATCTGCTCCCCAGTCCCCTCAGTTAATCAGTGTCAGCGGGGTGATATGCACCTTGAATACAAAGTTCTGTCTGACAGATCAAAGGGTATACATTCCTAGCTACCCAGTAACAGTAGGTTATCTCTCGGTAACTGGGTAGCTAGGCCCTCCAACGTCCCCGGAAATTTCCAATGCCCCACCCACTAAACAAAACACGCTCAACCTACCTCCCCGCTGGGGGGGGGGGGGGGGCAAATTTCCCATAGAAAAAGGTTACGATCAGAAGAGCAGCAGCAAGTTCACAAAGGACCTACTCAAATGAGCCAGGTGAAGGCGTGATAGAAGGCGAGAAGAAGAAGAAGAAGAAGAAGAATCGATGGCGGACTGTAAGATGTGCAATCCGCTGACAAAGATGCTGTCCGTTGGCTGCTCAAGCTGCCACCTTTGTGACTTTAGCGAGCAAATCATTATCAGCCTGTCATTCAAACTCGGGCCTTTAAAAACGCAATTCCATTGTTTTCCTGCTATCCTCGCTATTTCATCGGACCAATTCTGGCAGGTGGCCTGCCGACTGACGCTCCTCATGGCTGAGGATCATAACTATCATGGTTGTTGGTACAGGGCTTGTTGATCTTCCCAATCTCTTCTGTCTTGGGCTGCATGCATTGCCTCGTGTAGAGCAAGCTGCAGGTATTCCTGTGGCTACACCAGCAGACGGCC
>OY735263.1:3196445-3255948 GCA_963457715.1 Argyresthia albistria
CCTACATGTTTGTGATGTCGCTGTTTCTGGTCCCCACGACACAGGGTATCCAAGTGTGGGGCCAGAAGCAAGGTATGTCCCTGTATGTAAATGTTTATGTTTAAATGTTTATGAATACAGTAAAATGGAAATAAGTAATTGCGTAGAGTAAAATGGTCCTTGGTAATAGGTACTGGAATCTGATCTATCAACTATTTCTGAATTAAGTTAATCCATTATCTAATTAGGGGTACCTAATCCAGTCTAATGGAAGTCTGTTTTTAAACCTGACGTCATCAAAAGGATCAATGAGAGCCCGCCCTAGCTGACCCAGTGGTAAATGCAACATGGCGTCATTCAGGATCAGGAGTTTAGGTCCTAGTTTGCCGATTTCGCCCTTATGCACTGGCAATAGGACTTCGGATCGAGCTAGGTCTTTAGTTAGGTCACCGATGCGGAAGCGGCCCGTAATCTAGGACACGAGAATCCTGTGACGTCACTGGGATGAAATGCAATAACGCAGATAGACTCGGGTTAGAAAGAGACGGGGGATTCATTCAGGAATGCAAGCCTACGGTCTATGCTACGGTTTTTAGGTAAGGGGTACAGTGGAGTTACGATTTACGCGTATGCAGAATGGTCACATAATCTCTCTATGATGCACTATATGACGGTACTGTATCAGCCAAGTGCGAGTCGGACTCTCACACGGAGGGTTCCGCACCATTGTATACAAAAAAAATACAAAATTGGTTGTCTCGGACGATAATTTTAAGTGATAACGTCATAAGAAAATTGGAAAACGCTGAAATCAGTAACCTAAGTCATTATTTTTGCCGTACTCAATTCATACGAAATTTCATGCAAATATGTCCAAGGATTAAAGATTCATACAAACATTCATCCCCTATTTCACCCCCTGGGGGTGAATTTTGAAAAATCCTTCCATAGTGGATGCCTTCGTCTTAACAGGAATACGTGTGCGAAATTTTAAGTTTCTAGCCCTAAGGGCAAACCTGGTCTGTGCGTTGATACATCAGGCGGAACGTGATACTTTTTCGTGCGTGCAGCCGGCTTTCATCAATATATAAAACGTTATCACGTCAAAAAATCACGTTTCTTGTATGAGGCCACCTTTATTTTTTTAATGTTTAGTGTTGCTGCAGCGGCAATAACCATTCTGTGAAAGAAACATCAAACCTTTTTGGGATATACAGGGTGACATTTTATTAGCTGACCATATTTTGGGGAATGATAGTACCCATCATTATGAACAACTTTCCCCAAGAAACATATAGTCGCAAATGAAAAAAAAATTTCGTCCCCAGTACATTGCCCCGATCAGCTAATTTCAAGTTACTATGGGAGACCCAAAAATTTTTTTCGTTTGCGACCACTTGTTCCATGGGGAAAGTTCTTCATAATGATGGGTACTATCATTCCCCAAAATATGGTCAGCTAATTAAATGTCATCCTGTATAAGGTTGAAATTCCACTAAAAGTCGCATTTAAAAAAATAAATGACTAAAGTACATATTCAAATGGAATTATATCAGTAACCCTAGTAAGTATTACATTTTGTTGAAGAATATTTGTTGTTTGTAATTAAATAATCGATCGATGGACATTATGTTTTATAGGTGTACACGAAAAAGCTAAATTATAGGTAACTTGAAATTTCAAGAACCCCTGGAAGCCAATTTTCGTCTCTATAGCAAATTTTTCGAATACGATAGGCGAATACGCTTTGAGAGTCTAATGAGTGAGAATCGGCCTCCAGGCTTCATAAAAAAATGTTTTCGTGAGACAGAGCCTGCTGTGCTGACCGACAGACATTGTTTTACATTTTGATGAACGAAGAAAATATATTTAAAGCCGATTAAATCGGGTAAAGTAGTGGTAATAGATTAAGGTATCATTCAAATTAGGTTCCTCTATATTGTTATTGTTACATACCATACAACCACGCTCTCATGATTACTGGTAGTGCCTACTACTTTCAAAACTTCGACGAAGAGCAAGACGTGTCTATTTCTTAGATTAAATTTTCGTCAGTGTAGTAGATATAATTTATTAGTAAAGTCTTGCTTGGCACTACAAAATAATAAAACCGGCCAAGTGCGAGTCGGACTCGCGCACGAACGATTCCGTACCATTATGTATAAAAAACCGCAAAAAAATCACGTTAGTTGTATGGGAGCCCCCTTTATATTAAGTTTATTTTGTTTTTTAGTATTTGTTGTTATAGCGGCAACAGAAATACATCATCTGTGAAAATTTCAACTGTCTAGCTACCACGGTTCATGAGATACAGCCTGGTGACAGACAGACAGACAGAAGTGAAGTCTCAGTAATAGGGTCCCGTTTGGCACCCTTCGGGTACGGAACCCTACAAAAACGTTCAAATACAGACTGAAAAACTAAAAAGGTGCAGTACACCTGCTTAATGTATCTGTGATACATACGACTTACACTATTACATAAGCCTCTACGTTCACTTGTCCGATATCCCTTTTGCCCAAACCATTAATTCAAAACAATTTAAGGTTTCGGGATATTTTACAGTCTGAAACTTGAAACTTGCTTGACGCTGAAAGATTAATACGCATTAGTCGAGTAAAACGAGTAACGCCGTAGGTCATATTGCCTTAAATAAACGAAAATACTCGCAGGCTTCTGTTACACAATGAAAGAGCCCTTGAAAACTGGAGCAAGGGACACGGTTGCATAACATACACAAATTGTACAAATATACCGCAACCTTACCGCAATTACATAACGCGAGAGACAAAACCCCGATCGAAATACGCACCCAAAATCGTCATCGAGTCTTCCTCCACTGAATTTCAGGAGAACCGTTCACAGTGTTTCAGCAACACGACCACACCACTCGGCCTGAGGGCAACATGTGACCTCGACAAGTATCGGTAGGTACCTGCTGTACACACCCCCTTGGTTTGCGGGGGGTAGGACGGGGGCGGGGGGTGGGGGGGGGGCAGGACGAGGGCGTGACGTCACACGGTCGTCGACCTTCGCAACTGGGTCAGATCACAGCGCTCGATGCCCAACTGATTTGACTCGAAGCCCTTTGTATTGCAGAGCTGGTTAATAATACAACCTTATTAATAATGGTTATTGGATTATACGTGATAGTCGTGTCTGTTGGCCAAATGCACAGCTGCTCGATTAGCTAAAGAGCCGCTTAAATGTCATGCTGACGAAGTAATTTCCCGGGCGAGACAGGTGGTAGCATGAGTTTTCGTCAAACGTTGAGTACCGAGCCTTTTGTCGGGACTCGGGCCTGAACCAATATGACTGGAAAACCCGACGAATGATTAATAGCTTAAATTCTGAGGGTCTCATCCACAAATCTATTGAGTTGTTTAGGATTTCTTCCGCCCGAAGCCATCAGGCTTCCACGCAACTGCCAAGCCGAACCGACTCAACCACAGGCCACTGCGCAGTACTAATTAATAAGTTGGGGTATAGTATAGGGACGATCCTTTCTGCTCCTCTTACGGACTACAATCTTAGGGTCGACCGAGGGCGGACTGGAGTCTCCAGCCAAACAAGCTCATAGATAGAAAGAAAGAATGAAAGAAATATTTATTACAAAGACAGTGAACACACTACAATAAGACAGAAGAGAAACAAAAAAGAAAAAAGAAAATCACTCACAATATCATTCACATTCATTCATTCATGAATGACGGTCGTTGTGTGTCACTGTCAGTAGGTAGAGTAAGTGTCATCTATATATATAAAAATGAATTGCTGTTCGTTAGTCTCACTAAAACTCGAGAACGGCTGAACGGATTTATCTTATCTTAGTCTTGAAATATTCGTGGAGGTCTAGGGAAGGTTTAAAAGGCGAGAAAAAATCGAATAGTTTCCGGGAAAACCCTAAAAACAGCCCTTTTCTATTTCCCATACAAACGTTTTCTATAGTCAATTTGAACTTTATTGCTATTCAGTAAAGTTCATATTAAATTGAGGCAGTACGAAGTCTGCCGGGTCAGCTAGTTATTAGATAAAATGCGTTTCATCAAATAGTTCCTTTGTCGAAGTCTTTATTGTCAAAAGGATAAGTACGAAAATTCCTTGATCCAAAGGAACTATTCGGTGAAACGCAGTCTAGGTACCGACTTCATGTCATCATGAGATAAACGCGGAGGAGCAAGTCAACGGGTTAGATTTATGGATGTGATGTATGTTGTGACTCGTAACTATTTATGTGCATCCCCCACATGGCTGGTCCAGCCTTCTTTTGTGATGCCGTCCGCTTGTCCTCTTCCCCCCATTTCCCGTTGTAGGGCGCGGGGAAATTATTTGATTAATCAACTTGGACTTTTTTAAATGTCGGCATTTTTATACATAGGTAATAATACATCTCTCCATTTTTCTTTCTTGACAATATCACGTTCTAGTCATTTTAATACCTAGTAATTTTTCCTGATAGACCTAAGTCGCCTAAAGGGAAATATCACGCCCTGCTGGTACCTACCCACCTATAACTATTGACTGCTCGGCTGCAGTTTTCGTGACGTAATACGCTAGAGACCAAACGCTAAACAAATAATTAGAATACTTACATTCATTAGCTATAGTTATTCAACCCATTGAATTGCATTGTTTTGTCAAAACAATAAAGTTATTGGATGTGACGGAAACCGGTGCACAATAAAACAGCAGCATTTCATTGCCATCCACGTTATACTAATGTAAATAAAGTACCTATTGATTTTATATTTCGCCAAGTTAAAAACTTAAAACCAACTGGTTCATGATTAATAATAAGAATAATAATAATAATAAGCTTTATTCATTTAAAGTAATCATTGTAGATTACTTGTTTTGATGTTCTCTACTCCCTAAAAAGGGCGAACCCTGTGTTATAGGATGAGTAGTAGCACTTCCCTTTCTTGGTCCTCCCCGCTTGTTTTACAATGTCGTCTATAAACCCGAAAACGAGCCTACAAAATCTGTCTCCTGACAGTGAAGTCCATACGTATAACATAATGTAAGCGAATATGAGATCCTAACAGCCAAAATATATCTCGTGACAATGACAACCGAAGTCACATAAAATCTGGATGTATAATGTCATCCAGGTAAACACAAATTCAACTTCACAGTTTTTAGGGTTATTTCATTAGAAACCTAACTACTGGACCGATTCCTGATTTTCAAAAAATGAGACAAACTACTGGGCTTCCCTTTCGAACAAAAGTACCAGTTTCGATGTAACAAACATTTAAAAAAAAAACATACAACCGAATTGAACCCCTTGAAGTCGGTTAAAAAGGCCCTTTCATTTGTTTTGGTATTCATTAATCACTTGTCAAATTGAGGTGGGATGGGAATGAGAATCAACGAGGCATCGGAATATTGACTTTTCAAGTCTGAAGTACAAAATATTCCAGCACGTTACCTTTTCAATAACTCAAATCCATCAATAAATGACGAAGTTAGAGAAGTTTTAGTGAACAGGTTCCAAAAACGGGTGCGAGCTTTCGCCATAATATGTTTGATGACGTGTCACTGCATTGCCTCGCCTGCTAAAAATTCTATTGAAAGAGACTTACAGAGTTACAGACAACACACACTCTAAGCCGCTGGACTTGGAATCATGAAACTTTATACAGGTGATCCATTTACAGGGCGTATAAATTCATCTCCCTCTCAAGGGGGGAGGGGGGGGGATTGCAGTTTGTATTTAATAACAAAAATGGCAGAGCATGGCCCACCTGACGAACGATTGTCCTCTATGGTCGATCGAGGGAGGACTGCAAAAAGTCCACTCCGCTGACGAAGAGGCTATCAAATGGCTGCTCAAACTGCCACCTTTATGAGTTGTGACGTTGACGACAGCGACCAAACGCTAAATAAATAAATAACAAAAATACTTGACCTATGGAGCTGATATTTTGTAGCGAGGTAGTTTATGATCCAGTTTCCAACGATACAGACTATCAAACACCTTGGCTGTACGGTTTCAGGACCCTTGCCTTTCCCAAAAAAAGTAGAACTGTATCGTTATGGAAAAAAGTTTAATAATAACATTAGTTCTGGAGAAGTAGGTAGGTGTTATTATTATTATTTTTAATTTGATTACTGTATTACGAATATAAAGTACATCATTATGAATTCGATTTCAAGTTTGCAATTCGAACTTTATGACATGAGAGTAGATAAACATCTATACAGGTTTTAACTGAAACGTGCACATATTTTGAACCACTTTCACTATGAAACCCATTTAGTCAGAGCAACTTTATATTTCACTTCTGAACAAGTACGCTGCCACTATCCAGCAGCATAAGAGCTTATTAGTTATTACTTTACGCTGTCGGCAAGGCACGATTTGTATAGATAGACGTCTCACTCATATGGAACGACTAGAAAGAGACAATGAGTCAGAGAGGGCCCTGCCGACAGCGTAGTCTAATAGGCCCAGTAAAGTGATTAAAAAGGGAACTCTTTCTATAAACAATGCATTGTGTTGGAAATGCTAACTTTCACGGGCTCTTTGGACATCAGCATCAGTAAAACCTCTTTACTGAGCTTGGATTATATAAACACATCATTTCATTTCATTTCATTTCACATATCATCACTACATAGTTTTAAACAAAGTCGCTACCCGCTGTCTGTCCCCTATGTATGCTTAGATCACGGATTTTGCTGCGGTTATTTTTAATAGATAGAGTGATTCAAGAGGAAGGTTTTTATAGATAATGGTACGGAACCCTTTGTGCTCATGTCCGACTCGCACTTGGCCGATTATTTTAGGCAATTTACGGGACAAATTAAGGGGATCAATCTATTTCTATTTCTACCATTAATTGCCTAGATAGGTACTCTAAACGCAAGATAATGGATACCTATCTAAAGTTCAGTTTTCGTCGCGCCAATGTCCCTGCGCGGTCATTTGCTTACAGAATGGGCTCCAGTACTTCTGCTTTGAAACATTCCTATATTTGCTATTTGCAACCGAACAAATAATTTAAATTTCCTGCGACTACAGGTAGCTACACAATGCAATGCTTATAGGTAGGTACTGGTAACTAAAAGTAAAGTAAAGGTAATATAACAATGATAACAAGCCTGCCATTTCGTGTTATCAGGTTGTCTGGAGGCTGGTTATTATTCAAGTCAATGCCCTTATGTTGACAGTAATTCTGCAATATTAACTAGTTGTGTGCACATGGGCGCTGGGGGAGGGGGGGATGCAAGGGGGTGCGCACCCCCCTGGAAATAATACCTAGGAATAATTGCGCCGCCCATGAGTACTGCGGAACTCGTTACTCGACTTGCTAGCTATGTAAATTTCCGCGGCGGCTAACGCCTATAAAAAAATTGGTTGCCTGTAAAGTCGGTATACGGGCGAAAGTTTTACGTGACAACGACTTTGAGTGGTAAAATAATTTTAATGTGAATATTCATTCGTATAGTAGGAAGAAGGATGAAATAATAGTAACAATTTAAAACATTTATTTATACAAAGAATTATATTTAAAACATTAATTTATACAAGCTCGAGTGGAAGGGACGCGTGCCTTTCACTTTTTATGTCTGTCTCTCTCGCTCTTAGGCGGGCTAACCATGCCCGAGTGGAAGGGACGCGTGCCTCTCACTCGCTCTCATTGTGAGCGCATAACGTGAGCGGAGCGTAACGCAGTTTCTTGAAGTGTCACCCGGCAAACCAATTTATAAGACGTTGTCACGTCAAAAGCCTATTGTGGTGCATATCGTGAAAAAAGGAAATTTGACTTATGACCGGTTTTAGAAGCCGAATGCTCGTATGTGCCCATGAGTTCTTTTGAGGTACTCGTTACTCGACTTGCTAGCTACGTGAAATTTCCGGGGTGGCTGGCACCGCCCATGAGTTCTTCTAGTACTCTTTACTCGAGCCTTGTGAGATTTCCGGGGCAGCTTGCACCGCCCCATGAGTTCTTCTGGGGTACTCGTTACTCGAATTGCTATTTCCGGGGTGGATATTGCTAGTTATGTGAAATTTCCGGGGCGGCTCGCGCCGCCCATGAGTTCTTATAGGTGTTTTCTCGATACTCGACTTACTAGCTATGTGAAATTTCAGAGGCGGCTGACGCCGCCCATGAGTTCTTCTGGGACATTCGACTTGCTGGCTATGTCAAATTTATTAAAATGTTAAATTTGACCTCTTGAACTGTACTAAATAAGAACATAAACCTTCCCCCAAAATCTTGAGCTGCGACCGCGCCTCAAGTTAAATACAAAAATTTGTAGATGCTGATGCATGTAGCCCTCTGGAAGTAATCCTGGCGGCTCCCATGTGTGTGCATGTCGCGATGGTCTGTAAGGTCGATCTCTAAGGTCTCAAATAGTTTCAAATGAAAATAAATGTATTTAATTGAATGACAATACTTCACTGTCGTCATCAAATTGGCGAATGTTTGATGTGCATTTAGTAATTTTAAGTAGGTATGATGCCCGCACTGCAAACAATTGCAATATGTAATTGGAATATTTTCAGGATCAAGCATTAAAAAATTAAAATAATTCATTGGTAAAGGAGAGAAACATGGGTTAAAAATTGTCACTTTTTAATTTAAAACAGAAGTTTTAAAGTTATTACTTTGTGTTAGGGTCAGTAAAGAGTTAATGCGGTAGCATTGACAGAATGTCAGGGTATTCAGTTTCATACTAGCTACATACAAGAGACGCCAGTAATGTACCTATTTAATGTGTGAGTAGTCTTCACAGGAAACAAAAGGCAAAATAATAAAAGCTAATAATAAAAGCACCAGCTACCCACGCGCTAGGTGTCTTAATGCTTGTCTATCAGTTAATAAGAACAAGATGAGTAGATATAGGTATATTTCTCTGGCTGCGCTTGACATGGTCTACCTATCAGCAATCTAGATGTCTCATCCTTACTTGGTTTGCTGGAAGAGATCTCTTACTAGAGATACGCTCGCCTTGATACACTTTTACTATTTATTTTTTGTTCTGTTTAACTGTTTGTTTATCTGCAATAAAGAATTATGAATTGTGGCCCTTCGAGGTGGATATCGCTAGCCAAGCGATTAGCCAATAACTTCAAACGTATGCTCGCATTTGTTTTGTTCTTTACAAATAACTATTAATAAATAACTTTGAATCGTATCAACTGTACCTGTGCCGAACGTAAAAGATGTGTCGTAATGTTTATTTATTTGTATAACTTTTCCTGTACGTTTTGTTATGTGAAATTCCAATTATAGACGCACGTACATGCTTACAGGATTTACATTTTCCTGTTCACTGAACGCCATTATCGTCTAACACCGACCACAATAAAGATTACTTGTATGTTAATTGTTGAAGTCAATGTAAATGCAGGAGCCTTGAAAACTAATCGATAGCCAGCTAGGTATGCAAATAAATACATTGCAGTATTTGCAGAGGATCTGACATTTTCTATTAAAATTATTTTGATAAGTAACAATGTTAGAGACTCGCCACTGTAGCCAAGGTGAGGATGACGCAATCATGACCAGTAAAAAAAGTCAGGGCCGGTGTGGAAAAACATTTGGTAGACTTTTTGTCAGCTATCAAGATGTTGGATGATGGTCGGTTGTTGATTGTTGATGTACCATGTTGTACAACCATTTAGTGTTAGGCTTTTACAGAAGCTTGCCGAACGAAAAGCACAACTTAAAACTTGGGAATACATTGTAAAGGCATCCTTGGACATTTCACTATCTTAACTTTATAGGTCGCCTAATCGTAATCTGTGATTAGATCAGCAGATTAGATTCTAATGCCAGATGAGATGACATCATCATGATAATCACTGGCCTTATTAACCGTTCCGTACCCTAAGGGTTCCAAACGGAATCTTGTTAGTAAGCCTCTGCTGTTTGTTTGTCTGTCTGTCTGTCCGTCAGCGCGGGCTCTATTTTAAGAACCTTAATAGGTAAAGTGTTGATCCTATAATATGTCAAGAGGCTTGCTTGTCTTGAAATAGGTATATTATTTCATAGACTGGGGTTTGCGTAGGAGCGGCGAGTAAGGTTGAGGCTAGAAATAGGATCTGTGAACTTGATCCGATATGGCTTCTGGCTTAGCGTGTGGTGAAGCCGAGAAGCCATACTACTGATCAGTTACCAAATGTTGTTGTTCCCGTATTAGCAAAATACCTAGATTCAATGAAACAGTAAATGCTACCGAGAGGCACAGGTCTTTAAAACGGTGCCCTAGGCAAAAACTGCCTTTAGCAAAACACAAATCGCTCGGAATGATGAGTATTATTGCTGTACGTTTTTCACTAGCTTGTTTATCACGAGTGTCAGCGTGACTTCGCTTTCCCATAAACGTAATATTTTGCTCGATAGAAAAGTCTCCTGAAGTTGCCAGAAAATCTGTCTGTCTCAATGTTTTATTTTACAATTTCGCACCGCTTCTGACTTTGTGTTCTTGTTATTTATCTTATCATAATAAAAATGGCACAGAATGTTCCTCAGTTAGACATGCTTAGCTTAGCTTTAACCTTTTTAGGGTTTCGTAACTCAGAAGGGGAAACCCTTATAAAGGATCACTCGTGCGTCTGTCCGACCGTCCGTCCGTCACAGGCAATTTACCCAGAACATATTGGACCGATGAAGCTGTATTTGGTACAGATATCAATATCTGTGACCCAAAGACAGACACATGTTTGCACCCCTATCCCGTAAAAACTCCGAAATCTAAAACCTTAAACCCCTAACCCCCTAAATCTGGGGTGCAAAGTTTGAAAAACTCAATTTTTAGGGTACTTTTAGGGTATTTTGTTAGTGTTAGTCCTATTATTGTTGGACGGAAACCTGTTCAACTCGCACTTGGCACATTTTTTTTTGCACCAGGACTGAGTATTTTTGATAAATCTGCTTGAAAAAAAAAATACTCCTGCTTTGCGGTTTTCAGCCTCAAGTGGGAAATTGATCGCCATACTCGTAGTCGTTTAATCAGATCATTAAGGATGACTTCAGTGAACATTTCTATAGTAATTAGTACATGAAGTCGTCGTTAATGGATCATTCAAAATTACTCTGATTATTGCAGTGACAGGGCGCTAACTGCTGCTCAAGTAAAGTTCGACTGTCAATCAGACTGAGTTGACAGTAGTGCATCCCGGTTGGATCACCAATGAGTGCATGTCCAACGGTCATTACGTCATTAGACAAACAAGGGCCGATTACACGGAAAAATAGAAAACAATGTCAGTTTAACATGAGTAGCTCTTTCCCAAAGATGTAGGATATTCGTATACCTACACCATTGACGACATATGTTTATTTGTCAGTCAGTACACATGCTCGATATAGCTATTGCAACGCGATTTGCGTTCAGATGGTACTCGCGCACTAAATTCCACTACGTACCGAGAAGTGCAATGAAATGAATCATCATCATGTAGGTAACTCATGAAATTTACTAAGATAAAGTTTATTTTCAACCGACTTCAAAAAAAGGAGGAGGTTCTCAATTCGACCCGTATGTTTTTTTTTTCTATGTTTGTTACGCGATAACTCCGCCAATTATGAACCGATTTGAACAAATCTTTTTCGGCGTATAGGTAATACCTCAAGGGTGGTCCCATTGACACCAGGTCAGGATCTGATGATGGGATCCTGGAGAAATCGAGAGAACTCTTCAAATATTATAGGCAGACCTATAGTGATTTTTGTGTTTTTCATAATAACTCGTGCAAATGCACATAGCATAATATTGTGATGCGGAACTGCTGATGAAGACCACATATGGCCACCAGATCTGCTCAATACTAGGTACAAATACAATGCGTGGCTGACGAGCAGGCAACGCATAGCCTAAACCGGTGGACCTAGAGCCATGAAACTTTGTACAGGGGTTCCTTAGTCGCGTGGGGTAGCACTGATATAGGATTTGACAAAATTAATTCCCCAAAGGGGTGGGGGGGGGGGGATAAGGGGTTACAGTTAGTATTAAACTCAATCTAATCAAATAGGGTTTGTGGAAGTCGGTTTTTTCTAAAGTTTACTTTTTGTTTCAATTATATTTATTTAGAAACAATAGAATAGAGATGTTCTGACTATGACTTTGGCCGACTAGCCGACTAGTTTCTAAACAGGCCGACTAGTCGGTCTCAAAATAGGCCGACTAACCGGCTAGGCCGACTATTCGGCTAGGCCGACTATTCGGCTAGGCCGACTATTCGGCTAGGCCGACGAATCAGCTAGGCCGATCATTGCTTTTGCTAGTTATCAGGTGACATTGGCAATGTTTGTAATCGTAATGCTTAATTACTGAGTCACTCACGCTGGCTGTGACGTCATTTAGATAATTAGTTCTAAAAATTTCAATTGAATAATTTATTGTTGATTGATGATTAATGAGAGTTGTGGAAGCTCTTTTAGCTCTCCGGAAAATATTTTTGTTAATGATCTTGTAAATTCAAAGTTAAATAGTAGAGCTTTCAAATTAGTTCAAAATACACCAATATTTTGCAAAAATCTATGAAAATCTAAATGAATTAAATGAGCCCGCTAGTCGGCGCTTTTGATCGACTATTGCCGACTTGTCGCCGAGTACAAAAGTGGCCGACTTGCCGGCTTTACCGACTAGTCGGCACATCTCTAAATAAAATATAAATTAAATAAATAAGTAAACCAGCCGAGAGGTAGGTAATAAAACAAACTACCGTCGTCAAACCAACTAGATAACACATTCATGCCAATGAGATGGAAACTGCAAAACGTGTATAAATAAACAAAGCAAGAATAATGCAGTCTCTTAGAATTACAGCAAGGCAGTGTTCAGTGTTCGTATGGTATGTTGTTAACTGTACATTATTGGAGGATAGCGGCGTTTTTGCCAAGCGCATCACTGAGTCTGTAGACAAGATACAATGGGCGATGTAAAAAAACAAAACAACTTCATTAGTTCCAAATTCGTCGCTAGATGTCGTAGGCGAGACATGGGGTTCGCATTTATATAAAGGTGTTTAATGGATAGCTGGCAGTCACTTATCATACCAAAGTGCTTTTCTTCTGCGAGGAAATGCGTAGTTTTTCTGGAAACCGAAAATGAAAATTGTAAAATTTTCAAAGTCAAAGTCAAAGACAAATTTATTTGCAAATGGTGCTTAGAATGTTATGTACAATTTTGAACTTAACTATATTTTATCCTATAAGGTTGTGCAAATTTTATGAAAAATACAATTATAAAATAGAAATATAAAAAGCCACACCGAGAGATCAGTTAGTAGGTGCAAATTATAATGTTTGTTGAAGATTATAATGTCAATTTAAATTACGTAGAATAATAATAATAATATTTTTATGGAATGTCAAATTATTCAATTATACAAATGTAATTTTTTTTTTATTATGGCAAGCCGTACAAAAAATAATAAATTACACATAATAGCAGTTTTTGTTCATATAAGATGTCATATGAAAATATTATTGACAATATATACAAAAGCTTGTGTATGGTCTCTTCGACGTATAAAAAGCCGATTTTTGCGTTTTAATGAAAAATGATTTTGGTAATTTAAACTTAATTTTCTGGAAAAACTACACATTTCCTCACAAAAAAAGCACTTTGGTAAGGAAAGTGACCACCAGCTATCCATTACACACTTTTTTATAATCAAAAAGATGAACAATATAAAAACCAACCCCATGTCGATACAATGCCATCTGTTGGCAGCTTTCAGAACTATTTTTAGCTGTCAGAAAATCGCCTATTCGCCTATAATCTGGCATCTGACGATCAGACCAAATAATTAGTGTAGTTTTGAAAATTAACAGAGATATTTCTTTGAGACGTCCGGACTAAAAGGGGTGGGGGAGGGGCGAAAGTTTAAGTTTACCAGGCTTCTTTGAATTTTCGCTTCCACGTGTCAGAGGGTCAAAATGTCATGCATGGGCAGCTATTTTACACTGGCCACTCCTGTCCTTTCTCGGATGTTATCATGTTACTGAGCAATACATGCTCTTCTGCAAGGTTTCTTCTCTTCCTTGCCTCAGCCTTGGATATAATTTTGTAAAAGTGTACCACAATGACGCAATAAATATATGAGTATGAGCCTACGACGACGGACGTATAAGCTATACGAGGTATACCCACCGAAAGAACAAGATGATATCTTTTGAAAGAACTTGAAATAACATAATGGTAATTTTCACTTCTTTTTCCTTGACTACAGAAGTATGTCCGATAGGCTGAACAGATGTAGAAGATAGGCTGAACAGATGTAGAAGATAGGCTGAACAGATGTAGAAGATAGGCTGAACAGTTGTAGAAGATAGGCTGAACAGATGTAGAAGATAGGTTGAACAGATGTAGATTTGTTACTTGAGGCGGTATTATTTATCCGAAACTTTTGGCGCTGTCCCCACACTAGGACAAATACAACACGGCATTCCTTTTGGGTACATACCTAACCAATCCTTAAAATTCGATTGTGTAGAGAATGCCGTGCAAGCCGCAATCGTCGTAACCCTGCTTCGGTTGACTCTGCATCGACCACCAGCTTTCTCATCCTAGACGGAGTTTAAATTAGGTACAAATAGCGTGCAAAGACGCGGCAAATCAATATTCAGAGAATGTAGCCTAGCTTTGGAAATGACTTGGCTAGTTACAAATGCCAGCCATGATTCAAATTGGACGTCACCACTGGCCTGATACGCGGAGTCATTAGGGACCAATTTGACGTGGTTGTTAGTGCGATAACAGGATTTGTCAAGTCACTAGTGATGATGGCCAAATGAGCACCTACGGGCGAAGGGCTAAAAGAGTCATATGGGACAAAATATAAGTCCGGGTCTTTTGCTTCTGCGAAGTTCAGGCTTCGTCGTTAGTACAAATCAGGCTCGGTTTAAATATTTGAGAACCTTTTACTTACCTTTGTCACCGCAATGACGTAAGACCTAGACTACAATGTGACATTTGTTTGCGTGTATTCTCAGTTGCAAAGACTTTGTCAATATTTTTGTCCCGATAACCTGCGTCAGGCGGTTGTTAAAAAGATATTAAATCAAAGATTCAACGACTGGTGACATCAACGCTCATCAATCAAAATTACTTTGATGTAATTTGAAATTACTATACTTTATTATCCCTAACTTAGCTTGCTTTTCTTGTCAGATTAGGCCGATTAATTCCAGAGGCGTCACAAACTCACCACTAATTAAACAAAATAATGCGAGAATGTAAATAGAACCCCAAAACAACAATATTATAAACAAAGGTGACAGTGGCCGATCCTGCAGGCTAGTAAAACAACAATATTATAAACAAAGGTGACAGTGGCCGATCCTGCAGGCTAGTAAAACACACAAACCTAAGGTATAAACAAAGGTGACAGTGGCCGATCCTGCAGGCTAGTAAAACACACAAACCTAAGGTATAAACAAAGGTGACAGTGGCCGATCCTGCAGGCTAGTAAAACCGATCCTGCAGGCTAGTAAAACACACAAACCTAAGGTATAAACAAAGGTGACAGTGGCCGATCCTGCAGGCTAGTAAAACACACAAACCTAAGGTATAAACAAAGGTGACAGTGGCCGATCCTGCAGGCTAGTAAAACACACAAACCTAAGGTATCTACGAAAAGGATAGTTGGTTTTGACCCTTTTTAAATTTTTAGAACACTACATTAGCTTGTTTGCAACGTCCAACCTATTAAATATGAGTTTTGTTTGTCAAATGACCATCTCTATAGCATTATTTCTACTTACAAAAGCAGAAAAAGTTTAGCTGTGAAGACATCCTTCAATCGTAGTGTTTGTTGTAAGCATGTTGTTTCCGATAGAAATATTTTTTCTATCATTCAGAAGTAACTATACAAGGAATTGTAGCAAGATGAGAAATATGTATGATACAAAGAACAATAAGGCTTTAGATTTAGTTGATTGAATAGTAAAGTATAATTTACCTAATCAAATTAAATACTACTTACTTGTCTTGGCTATCGAGTTGTCAGATTTGAAGTTGTTAGTTTAGTTCGTTAGTAAAATATATTTGACGCTATCACAATTCCTTTCCAAACAGGTCCAAATATCCTGGGGGACAAATTTAATGAAGGACTCTGGTCAACTAACGCTGTTGTTTTTTTTTCTCTCGGCATCTGTTCAGAAATCTAAAACTTCAGCCATCTCCTCGCTTCCGTGCTTTTGTGACTCATCCTTAGATACCTACCTATATTATGATTATGAATATGAATACCTACGTCTTGCCTTGCTACAAAAAGTATCCTAACCTAACCTGAAATCAAAAGTTCAACGCTGTTTTTTTTTATTTTAAGCTTCGTAGATACCGATAAAGTTGGGCATAGGTATCTAGCTTCATAAACATCACTTAAAGATCATTATGTTTTTCTTTACCTATTTTTGGTAAAATTTATTTTGAACATTACATACCTACCTACATACCATCCACGTGTATTTCCTATTTGTAATACAGTACCTACCTATCGATCAACAGTTTCGTTATTTGTATGTAAATTGAAGACTCTTTTTGTGTTTCATCGAGTACGGCTTCCATGTCCAGACGTCCGAAGCTGTTTCTTTTACATTTTATGGTTTACTACAATTATCATATCACTCATAAAATTAGTTCACGATATGGCCTTTATATGTTAGTTAGGGTCATTCAAGTTGCCGCTACATTTGGTTTAAATAGATCTTAAGTTGAACGTATAAAGTGTACCTTCTCTACAGGCTCTACTTGCAAACTATGCCCAATTACCCAATGCGATTGGTAAGGTACCTGGGACTTATTGTGTGTACGCAACACGCTTGTTTCGTACTTAAAGGGACTAACTACGTCCATCGTTCTGCATTGTACCTTTACCTGATCGTGACTGTACGTACATAATGTAGAGCATGGACACAGAATAACTAATCAGACGCCATAGTACAAACAGATAGGTAATAGTGACAAAGCGTCATTAACTTTTGTTTTGTGCTCTTAAACAAATGTTGCTGGTTTGTTGCTAAACGATGACTCATTTTTTCCACCTAAATCACACCTCAAAAGAGAGAGAAAACCTACCGTCCAATTCCAAATCCAGCTTGAACACGTTTAATATTCTGTTCCAAAACGGGCACAGCCACAGCCCATTCACCGTTCCACACAAGTTTATTGACACTGTTCTACCGGAAAAAGTTACAAGCGCTTCAATGCAGACACAACCACACCTCACAGCGGTCGAATAAACACTGACTGACTGGTTGGTCTGGTTGCTGCTGTGCTGGTTACTGAACCTACGCCAACAGCATCTGTAATCGCCTGTGACATTGCACACCTGCAGGTTTTAAACACGCCGTATTGTAAGGCAGTAGAGGTTAGTTAACTAGCGGTGGTAATAGCTGGTAGTACTTATAATAAAGTTAAGTTGCGTGGGTCACTGCAATGCAAATCCATAAGAGGTTCGCCCACGCGTTATTAGATGCTGGAGGAAGTATCAGCAACAGGTTTCAGTTGCACAAATTGTTTGGAAACCCGAAGTGAAACCCTCGATAGGTCTAATCTCAACAATTAGGTTATTTGTCGACATTTCTGGCATCGATTACAAATAATTTGGTGTTATATAGGTGCCTACTACCTTTCGAGACCCTGATAAGATCGTTATCAAAATCATCAAGAGCATTTCATTATTATGATAGTTGTGATCTCCATTTTCCATTATTTTGTGTGCAATAAAGTATTTTGAATTGTGTTGAATTAAAACAACTCTGCCTGCTTCAGATAAATTTACTCTCAACTTACTCATCCTCCCAAGTCCCAACTCCTCTCGTGTAATTTTAAGGAAATACCGTGTACGGTACGGTTCAAAATTTCGCAACTTTTTACAATATTTCGCTTTAGTCATTAAAAAAATGAGATTATAATTTGTTCATTTCTATTTTATTTGTACAGGATAGATCTAAGAAGGAGGATAAATCAGTAACATAAATGTTTTACTTTTTATTATCTTATTTATTTTTGGATTGGTAAAACCAGCTTTTATTTGAAGACTAAATACAATTAAGCAAAAGCGAAAAGGCTTACATGGATGACATCATACTTTAATTATATTTTTAGGCAGAATCCTTACATCAACTGGACTTTCAAACAGTCAAGAATTTTTGGAATCGGTTCATACACGATACCAGTTTCGAGGTAACAAATACAACCACGTTCAAATCCCTCGATTTTTAAGTAGTTAAAATATCCCCGAACACACTCTCACCCTTGGCGGAGCCAGACAAAAATATGGGACCTTACATACATCACTAACAGACAGATAGATAGATAGATAGATAGATAGATAGATAGATAGATAGATAGATATATAGATATATAGATATATAGATAGATAGATAGATAGATAGATAGATAGATAGATAGATAGATAGATAGATAGATAGATAGATAGATAGATAGATAGAAAGATAGATAGATAGATAGATAGATAAATAGATAGATAGACAGATAAATAGATAGATAATACATTTATTAACTGTAATAATAATAATACACACAAATAAAATAAAGATTCTTACAAAACAGGGCCTAAACTGTTAATTATTCACCAGATCCACATTCACCCTCAGCACAGCACGCTCCAATGAATGAAATAGTGAGAGGTGAAACTGAAAATAGACCATCAACTGCAGGGGGCTTGTGAATGGAGGAGCCCCCGCCCCCGCTCACTCCCTGGATATAAATAGGTCAGTGTGTCGCCAGTGACGTCCCCGAGACGTCCCAGGATATGAAGGTAAATCCGGCTCGAAGGCGAGACTTGCTTCCGACCGAGGCTTCTAGGCTTTTTTAGGCTATCTGTGATCAATTATGTTGTGACAAAGGTTTCTAGTGACCAGAAAAGTCAAAGTCAACATTTCTCAACAAGAAGAGGCTCGTGTGTACACTCTCGCGAGAATGCTTGAGTACACCATGCAAATACGAGCTCCTCTCTAAAGCCTCTCAGATCTCAATTATAGTCTACAAAGCGCAATAACACCGATTGCCTTCACTTTCCTATAATACGTCATTAAAAATGCAAGGCATCAAGTAGCAAGACACATTTCAAAGGCATACAGCACACGACTGTGAGAGGCTGAACTTTTTTTCATTACAAGTCTTGACATAAAGACTCGTGTTTGTATGAAGATGAGGCTCGAGATGAGGTCTCGGAAGACAAAGGGCGAGGTCGCGCCGTAAAAATGCTGAAATATTTAGAAATGGCTTGGGTAGATAAACTTGGGTGGTTAAAAAAACCTCAAACATGAAATAACACTTGGTTTTACGCTTGCTTCTCACGCAGGAGATGCAGGTTCAAATCCCGGTGCTGGCACGTTAAGCTGTAGGTCCCGGCTACTATAGCTACTCGGTGGTATGTAGTAGTCGTAAAAACCCCTCTACCAACCCGCCCAGTCTTACTCGCATCCGGGTAAATGCCTGTGCCCCTCAGTAGTGATATTAATGGGCTAAATTTACTGCTAGGCACCACACTCCTAGACCGAGTCCGCAAAACAGAAATACGGCGACAGACTAAGGTCCAAGATGTCGGTAACCGTATCACTAGACTGAAGTGGAGGTAAGCGGGACACTTGGCGAGGCGAGGTGATGACAGGTGGATCCTTGACCGAGTGGTGGCCGAAAGAGGGAAAGAGAAGCGTGGGTCGACCGGCAGCCAGATGGGTTGACGACATTACGCATATATTGCGGGGCAGATCTGGATTCGATTGGCACTGGACCGGATAAGTTGGTACAAAAGGGAGGAGGCTTATACCCAGCAGTGGGCGGAAACAAGCTGCCGATGGTGATGATGATGACTATTTGTCGAACATGTCGGGAGCGGGGCGGTGTGATGAGGCGGTTGTCCATGTTATCACATATCTGTAGGCGCCCTTTTGATAGTCTCTCTCAAACCCTATTTGACCACAGCAAGCCCCCCTAGACAAGATGCAAAAGCCTATTATCGTTCTCACGAAACGCTAAGAATATGTATGCGATTTGACAATTAGTCACGCTACGCTAGCGTCACCAAATGTCAAATCGCATACATTTTGAGATTTCGTTTCTAGTCGTTTTCGTAGCGTTATTAACTTTGTCTAGACGTGCTGGTTGGTTAACTTAGCATATATAAAACGCGTTTTAATCTGTACTATCGTACACATCCTACAGCGGCCATGGAAAGCTGTGTAAGACGGGTTATTGTGGAGAAATATTGGAAGAGCCGTGCCTTTAGGGTCTACTTAATGCTACAATGTTTACAAGCGCAAAACTAAAGCATAGGAAGGGACTATATATCCAGTTGACGCGCCTGCGGGGGAATGCGGCTCGCCAAACGTTAGTTGTATTCAACGTGCGCAACCTATGTGCGATGACGGGCCGCCAGACAGTTTCGCAGCGGCTGACCAATCACAGCTCTCTTAGCTAGTCCCCCGCCGCCGCGCCGCCCGTAAATTGGTGAGTTGTGTTTCAAAGGAAAATGTATCTATGCGCTCACCACTGGTTTAGTGCTGCCTGGGGGGGGGGGGGGGCAATTCTGGCGCTAGCGAGATCATGTCCATGGTCGAAATATCGATTTTGAGATACCGAAATCTCTATCAAAAACAAGAAAAAGCTATTCTTACGACTAGCCTTTCGAGCAACCGAGATATCTCGCACCCGTTTTCGATCGAATTAAATATAAATCGAGATCGTTTTCGACGAATTTAGGCGGTATCAAAACCGATATCTCGACTGGGGAGATGATCTCGATAGCGTGAGAATCGCGGAAATCTATCCAGTCTTCAGCTTCAGCACCCACTGTTGAGTAAAGGCCTCTCTTTTCATTAGTATGCCATTTATTGGGGTCTTAGACCAACCTGGTCCACTGTTGTTCAGCAGTTTTATTAATAATAAACATTTATTTAGGTATTCATGGCAAAACGTTTAGGTTGAATTTATAACTGAAATTCACTCTACCACATGAGACCTCGTTAAAAGGGTTCCTATATAGTAAAGTCCAGGGGTATGATTCTCGCGCCTATCGAAAGCGCGAGAATCGACCCGCAGGAGCATGATTCTCGCGCATTCGATACACGATATCTACACCTATATCGCGTGATTTTGTAGGGGAATCCGTCAATATAGGTCTCGATATACGTATATATATCGAAGGCGCGAGAATCGTGCTCCTGTTTGTTTCCATTATTTTATGTATTTTATGTTAATTCTGTCAAGGCTAACTTAACCTGGTGGGTAATGGTAGTCGTCAATTTTCCAAAAATCTTCCAATCATATTTTTTTCTGGATCTGTTGGGCCAAGTCTAGAAAATTATAGCTAGCTAGCTAATGACCTCTCCTTGCTGCCGACTTAATTTGGACATTCACCTGCCAAACATCCTGTAGAACTGACAGCCTACTGTGTAAATAAGTTAGGACTATTAGTACGTAGTACTATTATCTCTTCTGTGCTTTAGGTAGCCTACCTATCCGAAAAGTTAGAAACCAACTGTCCTTTTCAGTGTTTGTTCTCTGGGTTTCCAGACGCTATTCCTCAGACAAATTTCTCTCTTCTCTTTTACCGCAAATCGTTGATTGACATTGGCCTTGAATGCAAACGCTATACAATCAATAGAACAAATAAATGAATGACAATACTCACATTGAACAACAGGGCAGCTGGAACAAACAATATATCACAGAAATCTTGCTTGGTTATCTGAAGAAATTGGACGGAAAACACTTACACACAGGAAAATCTAAAGAAAATACAACCCACAGCCGACATCCCCAGATCCTTCCATTTCTTTCACCCTTTTTCTTTTTTACTCCAGTTGCCAGTTAATACAACGATGAGCCTGAGACGAAGCGAGGCAAACAGGATAAAACCTAAAAGTATAAGTACTTATTTTTCTTTTATTTTGGACAAACTGATGCTATATTTTATTACATTTTTGTTTAGATTTTTGTTTCATTTTATATATTTCAGGCAGGAGCACATTTAATTTAATATTTTTCATCAAGCAACACCGAAATGAGCGCCATCTGGCCAGGAAAATATGTACTATTTAGCTAAGGTAGTGTACATGGGATGGTAGAGCCTGCCGTGCTTTCAAGGTGCTACTGGCTGGGTCATCTATGTAGTGTACTCGGCATGCAAAAGATGGCGGGACCATCAAGAAAAACATGATTTCCCACATTTAGATTCGCGAAAATGACACCAGATGGCGACAGACACGTGTTAGTAAGTTTTTCCGAGGTTTTTCCCACTGGACGATTATAGCGTCCATTTTTTCCTTTACTTGTGCTATAAGACCTTGCTTTGAGTTAATTTCATGATTGTTAGCCCACGGGAGGTACCCTATAGGTTACCCAAAACTTTTGGGTCCATTGCGATTACTATGAAAATCCAACAATTCAGTCGTAGCTACAGATTAATAAATGGGTATCATTTAAGCTATCACCAATTTAATTAGTTTTGTGTCGTAAATGTCGTAGCGTTCGATTGCGACCACAGTGGCATGATTCTCGCGCCTTCGATATACGGATATCGAGACCTGGAGCATGATTCTCGCGCATTCGATATACGATATTTTGTATTTGTATTTTATCTATTTATTTGCATCAGCGCACACACACACACAATATAAAACATGGAAGATACTTAGCGCTAAACAAAATAACATATAAAACATACAGACACAGATAATTTGCACTAAGATAAATAGGATATAGGTACCAAAGTACCTATATCGCACTAGAACTGAGGGTGGTGTGGCATCTGCAAAAGGGTTCTGACTCAGCATGTGCCTGAGAAGTAGACCCCTCAGGCGCTGATCTTCCGTCAGTACCGGAACAATGGAGACGGCGTGCTCAACTGAAATTAATTTGTTAGTGTATATATGTACTCTTTGTTTAAAATGTATAAGTTTCTTCTGTGCAAATTGTTAATATTAGTAGGTTAAGCTAGTATTAATTAATTAATTGGTACCAAAGGGATTAATGTTATGTAGATAATAAAGAATAGAATAATAATAGATTTCATAGTTGAACTTATAGTTGAATTTATAATTAATTAATGACATTTTATTAACATTATTATGGATTTATAATACAGGCGGGACTAGGGGAGCATCTTTTGCGAACTCAAAAGAGATTTTTTCAAAGAGTTCTTGAAGGCTACTTTACTATCCAGCTGTCTAAGTGGCGGAGGGAGGTCATTCCAGCACTTAGTAGCCTGGAACCGAAAGCTACCACGAAACGCAGAAGTCCGGTGTCGCGGCATACTAAGCGGCTTTGTGCATAGTCTGATAGCGTTGCGATCTCCCTGTAATGTCCAGCGCCAAACAAGTTTCTTATATAAATACTCTGGCTTATGATGTTTCATGACTCCAAAGTCCCGACAGTACTCGTCACTATATCCAGTACAGTCAAGATCTACATCCGTGCTTGCACGTTCTGAGTTTTAGGGTTCCGATCCTTAATAGGAAAAAAAAGAACCCTTACAGGATCACTTTGTTGTCCGTCCGTTCGTCTGTCTGTCCGTGTGTCACAGCCTTTTGAACCAAGAACGTGTGAACGCATCAACCTGAAAATATCAATTGTTAAGGTCTGTGGCATGATTCTCGCGCATTCGATAGATATACGATATCTACACCTATATCGAGTGATTTCGTATATGAATCTGTCAATTTTGGTCAAGATATCCGTGTATCGACGGCGCGAGAATCAACCCGCTGCTGTATTGACAGAGTCCCCTACAAAATCACTCAATACAGGTGTAGAGATCGTATATCTATCGAATGCGCGAGAATCATGCCACAGACCTTAACAATTGATATTTTCAGGTTGATGCGTTCACACGTTCTTGGTTCAAAAGGCTGTGACACACGGACAGACAGACGAACGGACGGACAACAAAGTGATCCTGTAAGGGTTCTTTTTTTTCCTATTAAGGATCGGAACCCTAAAACTCAGAACGTGCAAGCACGGATGTAGATCTTGACTGTACTGGATATAGTGACGAGTACTGTCGGGACACTCGGGACTGAGAGAAACGAAGAGCTTGCGAAGAATTTTCTGCTGTCCTTTTACAAACAACAAAACAGGAAAAAAAACCACTTATGTATGTATAAGGATAATTTGTTTAATAAACAAAACCAGAAAATTCTACTGTATAACCATCAAACAAACTCACTCGACACATTATTATTACTTTTAAAATTCGAACTTATCTTTCCAAAATCGAACACATAGAACTTTGGCGCCTGTAATCTCTTCCCAGCAGGTCCATAAAGTGTATCGTACTGGTCATAAAGGTACTTGGTAATCAAGAAAGAGACTGCAAAGATAACGATCAGAAGCAGGGCGCAGATGGTCGGGCAGAGAACTGCGCTTAGTTTGCTCGCGCGATTTAATAAACGCTGGGACCCACATTCGGAACCCGAGAGACTGGGATGGACTGAGTCGCGAGTCATTTGTTCTGGAAGAAAACACTTGGGTTAATGCTAGGAGTGAAGTAGGAATGAAATACACAGGGTATAGGAATGAGGGAGGGACAACAGGCTAGACTCGCAACCGGAAATCAGACAGGGAATCGGAGTTGGAAATCTGGGCCCGAATTCTACTGTTCGCAAGCATACCACAAGCCTGGCACAAACTTGAATACGAGGCATTTGGTATTCTACTAAAACCGGAATCGCAATTCAAAAGCGCCAGCGTGAGTACGTTTTGGATAGTAGAATACGAAGTAGGCTAGCGTCACGCTGCCGCTGGCGCTTTTGAATTGGGATTCCGGTTTTAGTAGAATACCAAATGCCTCGTATTCAAGTTTGTGCCAGGCTTGTGGTATGCTTGTGTACAGTAGAATTCGGTTCCCGGTTGTGTCAGTCCAGCCTAAGGCCAGTAGGAACAAGTGCTAACCAGAAATATAACCTAACCTTACCCAACCTAACGTAAATGGGGTGAGTAGAAATCAAAGGGTGAATATCTGCTGAATAGCAATGGCTCAATATGCTTGTAAATAACTTCTAATTTAGTGTTACTCAGTAGGTTATTGCTTAATTTAGAAACTAGATAATACTTACATGGGTAATTTTAATTTAGTTTATATTGCTTTCACTTATATAATGTGGCCGAAAAATATTTTTGTAAAGTTGTTATGTATTTTTTGTGATTTTTGATTTTTCAGTGACAAATAGAAGAGCTATGTACAATTTGTATTTGACTATTTGATGAATTATTTCACAGAGCAGTAAGCAAAGAGTTTTGAACCTTTAGTATCCCCGAGGCCTGAGGTATCCCCTCAGAACAATATCCCCATCTACATTAGTCTGTGGTTGGTACTCTTTTTAGTTTTGATTATCCCTCATAGAGTTTGCATCCTCCTTTCTGATCTATGGTATAGTTTGTGCGTTTGTGCCGTTTGTGCATTCCTGTGCATGTCCTTTGCTGTATTCTAATCTATGGCTGTTGCTATTTCGTTACCTCTAATCGAGAATCACATAAATATTTTACGGGCCTGACAAAGATCGCAAACGCTCACCCACAGCGCTCACCTAACATTCCAAGTCTCGGGGACAAACATCCAAAGTATTTTTCATTCGCCGGGTCCGAATCCTCGCGCTTGTGTGGCAGAACCTCTACATGATGAAAGTCTACATTGCTTTCGTTGGTTTCGCAATCATAACTGTGTTACTTTTTGCACTGTTCCTGTACCTTATGACGATAGCCGACCCAGGACTTCTGAATCTTCATGAAAAGGCGGGGGCCATGCTTTTATACTACAGGACGCCACAGAATACAAGTGACGATGAGGATAATGTGGTAGGTACCCACCTACGACACTTTTGTGTACCTAAGGTAGGGTAAGATCACACCTCGGACACTCCATGGAACGCTCGCGCTCGTAAATTAATCAATCACCTATTACTAATAGGGTAATTTTAGGGTATTTTGTTGGTGTTAGTCCTATTATTGTTGTACGAAACCCTCTTAACGCGAGTCCAACTCGGACTTGGCAGCTTATTGAGCCTAACCACTGAACAGATTTCAATAACACGTGGCTTTATTGCTTATCAGGGAGATTGACTACAATTCAAAGAAAAACGCATTAAAATCCTTCCACCCATATGACTTAAACATTAGGGAGGGTGCCACGGATGGATGTTTTGGTTATAAAAATATATCGTTATTATTATTATTACGAGCCTACTATGTCCCACTGCTGGGCAAAGGCCTCTCTCCCCCTCTTCCACTCTATATCCGATCCTGAGCGGTCTCCCTCCAGTCCTTGTCCCATAGACCCAACTCATCACTCCATCTCTTCCTGGGTTGGCCACGCTTTCTCTTTGCATCGTTATAGGTTACGTAATATTATGTTTCTTTTTTCAGGAGGACTATTCCAACATAATTTAGATCTCTATCTTAGATAATTCCAACTTATCCTTCAAAGGGGCCTCCTTCGAAGGAAAATGTTTATACTTGTCCCTTAGAGGGGCTTACACAGTGATGTTAAAATGCTAGGTACATAAATATAAATAATGCATAGTGTATGGTGTTGATCATTTAACAACTACCAGCTGTTACCCGCGACTTCGTCTGCGTGGAATCCTTGGAATATATATTCTGTAGAGTGGCAGAAAAAAGGTCTTCAGCATATTTACATACCTTTTAACCGACTTCCCAAAGGAGGAGGTTTACAATTCGTCCGGATGTTTGTTTTATGTTAATCACATCGTATCACCCCTGATGTTATATACAGTTATTTGTGCAGAAATACCAAATCCAGGAAATGACCCAAAACTATTCGAAATAGTGAAGTCTAACAATATACACGGGCCATGCGGTAGTCACCTTGTATGAAAGACAATAATTGCTGTAAAAGATATCCCAGACCTCTCTACACGCACTAAAGAAGAAGTTCTCCAGACGAAGAAGGCTTTACTTTAGAAATTAATGGAGTAGACTACCCCGTTGGGTAGTTCCGTATAATCCGGTTCTTTTGAGAACATTTAACGCGCATACTAACATCGAATTTTGCTACTCTGTAAAATCAATAAAATACTTTGGCAAATATATAAATAAAGGATCTGACCAAGCCACTTTTGCTCTAGAGTGGGAGCTATGTAGTTCAGTTCAGAGGCTGTATGGCGAATTTTTTAGACTTCCAATTCATGAACGCTTCCCCACCGTGTTTCATCTTGCGGTTCACCTGGAAAATGGCCAAAGAGTATATTTTTATCAGCAAAACCTCGCAGACAGACTTGCAAGCCCACCAAAAACTACACTACACTTGCCTTCTTTGAGTTTTGTCGTGCTGATGATTTTGCTAAAATCATTGTTCATCTATAACATCAGGGGTGAGATGTGATAACCATAAAAGTATGTGAATATACGGAAGACCTCTTTTCTGCCACTCTACAGAATACATATTCGTATATATATATCGTAAATATTTATTGCACATAAAAGACAAAGATATTCCAAAGATTCCAAGATCTCTTTTTGACGAAGGCTTACTAATTCTAATTTTTAAGTGCTCACTTCATTTAAGAACCTCCACTTCATTTTTAGGGTTCCGAACTCGAAGGGTGCCAAACGGGACCCTGTTACTGAGACTTTGCTTTGCTTATTTTTGCTCGATATTGATAATGGTAGCAGGTAGACGTTTATAACGGTGTATGGTTCATGCCTATTTGAGAAAACGCAAAAGCTTGTACAAAGGGTACAAAATGCTTGTGCTAGGTTTTGTTTTGTGCTTCCTCCCCGAACCCACGTCACTCCATTCCTTAACAAAGCAAATATCATAAGGATGAAGGCTAGACAGGACCTATATTTTTCAACGCTGCTGTTTGAGGTTGTACTGACAAGGACTCCTTCTTATCTTTATGACAAACTTACCTGGTGTAAATCCCACAGAGTTGCTCCGTTCCTATTAATACCGCGACATAAAAGTGCTGCTTTCCGTGGCAGTTTCAAATATCGTGCCACCAAGTGCTGGAACAATATACCGCCTCCTCTTCGGCGGCTCACTAGTAAAGCTGGTTTTAAAAATGCTTACAGAAATAAATTAATTCTCCAGCAGAAGGCTGAGGTGACGGTACGCAGCTAAAAGGAAAGATTTTTACGACTAAGTACCTACATTCTGACATTGAACTATTGATTATATCTATTTAAATTAAAGCTAATCACCATTATAATTCATTTTCAATATGTTAGATAATAAATACATTTTTTTTTCTTTTTATTGCCAATTCAATTCCAATTAAATTTCTAATACTAATTATTTCAATTTTCAATTCCATTAATAACATAACTAATTTCATTATTTAATTTTGTTTTTCTTATGTAATTACTTATATAAATTAAATTGTGTAAGTACTTGAGCCACTGTTGTGCGTCCGCTTTGGCCCTGGCAGAATACCAGCGTCACAGATTCGTCTGTGACATTGCTGAGTCAGGGCCATTTCACTGCCGTGGTACAGTCACATAACCACACAGCTGTAGGTACCTACTGTTTTTTGTTGTTATTAATTATGTGTGTGTACCATGTCAAATGAATAAATGAATTATCTATCTATCTATCTATCTAAAATGTTCACAATATATTGAGTATATTATTTACTTAAAAAATAAATAATTAAATTAAAATTAAATTAATATTTAGGGGGGGCTCCCATACATGTTTTTTTTTTTTGCGGTTTTTTATAGATAATGGTACGGAACCCTTCGTGCGCAAATCCGACTTGCACTTGGCCGGTTATTTATTTTACTTTTTATTAGTCTGAAAACTTCCCATTGACCGGACTAATGTTGACATTAAGGCCTTGCAAAGAGTTTCGTTGATCTGAGGTCCACTTCACTTCACAGATTACAAGCCTAGTGATTACTTTCTCTGTGTACAAGCCAAGCACTACAGACAGATCTCAGCACAGAGAAAGTAATCACTACGTTTAGATCTCAGAACAATAAATTCACAATATTTATTTTACAATATTTACTATTTGGATATCATTTACATAGTATTAGCTATCATTTACACCAGGCCAAGATGGCAAAGGTAACTCTGAAGCAGTTTTACATATTTTACGCCGCATTTGTGTGTGTCATGTTTGGAGTGTGTTGTTATCTGATGACTATTGTGAACCCGAAGCCTCTACCACCTTCTAAAGAGGACGAAGATTCCTCAGCTCAAACAACCCCAGAAACCATCCCAGAAAACCCCCCGGAGATGATGGCACCTCCACGGACGGTTAGTATAAAAGACAGCGTCACATATTTTACCATAAGGGGGGGGGGGCGGAGTAAAAGATCTGTCCAAGATTACAGATACAACGTGTAAATTAATTAACGCAAAATGAGAAACTTTTTTTTTAGGGACACCATTCGGGGCAACTTTCATTACTATAAAACAGATTTGATCAGAGCAACTCTATTTTTCACTTGCCAGTACATTTTGGCCTGTGTGGGTCAGCTGATTTGTATAGAGAAGTAAAAAAAGTTGCAGTCTTTAGGGACTGCCGATAGAAGTGAAAACTAAGGGCATGGGTTTTAACCCCTTCACTCGCAGAAGCACACCGCTCGAACGACCGAACAATAGCAATGTAAATTGATGGAATGACTCTGGAACAATACCTATAAATAAAATAAAGCAACACCTCTTGTATCATTTATTCATTGATGAACTCCAACATGGGTTCCGACTTCGCGCCATAAAACTCTGGAACAAACTCCCCAACGCTATTAGAGACAGTCCGTCACTAAACATATTTAAAAGTCGGTTGAAAGAACACTATCTTTCTCTACCGTATTAAATTTAAGTACTTTTATTTAGGTATATTTGCTTAACATATTTATATCTATAAGTCTGGTGTTTATGTACGTATTGTTGAGTAGTTTATTGTTTTAACTTATTTAATGTTTTGCACATGGGTCTACCTGTTGTCCATCCTAGGTTTGCTGGAAGAAATCTCTTAATAGAGATAAGCTCGCCTTTTTCATGTGTTGTCCAGTTTCAATTGTAAAATGTGTTATTTTGTGCAATAAAGTATAAAGTCAAAGTCAACTCCATAATCAAACCTTGGACCTCAACGGGAATCAAGGTACTTGTTAAGATGAATCAAATCAGCCCAAACGCTTTCGGGTAGCGTCGTCGTTTGGATACAGAGTTCCCTTGGCCACCTTCCGGCCTCATCATCAGACCCTGGTCCTCGTGCAGGGCCAAATTACTTGTCAAGGACGAATCAAATGAGCCTAAACTCGATATGGTTGCGTCGTTTGGCGACAGAGTTCCCTTGGCCACCGTCCGGCTCCATTATCAGACCCTGGACCTCATGCGGAACCAAAGTACTCGTCAAGACGAATCAAATGAGCCCAAAATCGATAGGGTTTTGCCAAGCTAACGTTAAATGTTATCAAAATCTTTCCAGCCATAGCAGACGTGTAACTTTTTTCTCCCATGGATTACAAAAAAAAAAAAAAACAAATGTGGAGTGATATTTAACAATTAAAACCTTGTTTGTTTTCTGTACATCACTTTTATAGACCTGTAACTTTTATCTCCCATTTTCACCCAATGAACTATAACTTTTTTTTTATCCTGACAGACATCACCCACATTAATGCAATTATCCAGTCGACAGTGGTTGTCCCGCTGCGGGACAAGGTCAGGCAATGCCTGACTGTGGCAGGTGAGTGTTTGTCCCGCAGCGGGACAAAGAAATTAGGTTCAATTTTGCTTCCGTGGCAGCATTCATCTTAATCCTATCTCTTTCTAACCTATTCAAATTGTACGAGAAAGAACAGGCTATCTAATGAATGATTGGTTTTATACTCTGTGGTCACACATTGCACAATAAAACTCACTCAAACACGCCACTCTCAACCGCCATTCTGGGTTTGCGTCGCGCGATTACGAAAAAGTGTTATATTATTAAATAAAGGCTATCTGTGTTTTTGTTTATTGTAGTTCTATACATTACAATGCATAAATAAAACCAAATATTAGGCCTAAATCTTGCTTTATTTTACAACTCAGGGAGCTTCATAATAAGTTACACCTATTATAAACTGAATTATATTATAGCTATTATCAAACTGAACTATTAGGCGTTGTGGAAAGGAAAAAGGGTAAAGAATTCTATTAGGAATGTTATTCTAATAAGAATTATCCTTAATTCTAACAAGAATAGACTGAATTATATTATAGCTATTATCAAACTGAACTATTAGGCGTTGTGGAAAGGAAAAAGGGTAAAGAATTCTATTAGGAATGTTATTCTAATAAGAATTATCCTTAATTCTAACAAGAATAGGAGAATTTCAACAAAAACTAAACATCGGCGCTCAAAAGTCATCGAACTGTGCGGGGGCCTGTGCGGGACACACAGATGGCGCGAAATTTACAAAATGGCCGCCACTGACGAGAGGTTATGCGACCGTAAATAATAGTAGTTTATGAAATTTGAAATTGTTGCATTGAGGGGTATTAAAACACGAGGGTATTAAAAAACATAGTATCCCACGAGAGTTTTAATACCTAGTTATGTGCAGTTTCATACACTACTTTATCTACTCTCATACCTAAGTGTCTCTCCTACAAAAATCAAAGTTAAAACACAACAATATTTCCACATAAATCAGTGCCTAGACACAACCACGACACAACAAAACGTGGTCACGTCACGTTGACTTTTTCGCATGCGCGAAGCATGGGCCACATTATCAAACCTCAGATCAATGAACCTCTTTGTTTAAATCTTCCTGCTTGCCTCCAAGTACATAATCCGTAAAGGGAGTATAGTATAGAGATGGCACATCGTCAGAAAAAAAAGAAAAGAAAGAGATGACATAATACGAATCATTTTTGTGTAAGCGAGAAACAATAACGATCACATGTCCCTTACCCGCGTATGCGTTTTTGTTGTTGGCCAGAGAATTGTCAAATGCTTGTTTGCTCTTGTTTTGACAGATGAGTGGCAGAAAATCTCTGATTTTGAACCTTATGCTTATTGAGAACCAACTCTATCTCCATCTCAAAGGTGTACGCATGCACTCCGTCTATTCCTTTCACTGTCTACGATATAATCAAACACAGAGTGGCTGTTTGACTGTCAACTATAACTAAAAAAAAACTTTCCAACGATACAGATTATCAAACACCTTGGCTGTCGGTTTCATGACCCCTGCCTTTCCCAAAAAAAGTAGAACTGTATCGTTATGGAAAAAAGTTTAATAATAACATTAGTATTGTTCGAGAAGTAGTGTTATTATTAAAAATAATAATTTGATTACGTTTATAAAGTAGGTACGTCGTTATGAATTCGATTTCAAGTTTGTAATTCGAACTTTATGACATGAGAGTAGATAAAACTATTTAATATCTACATTGTATTCTTTTATTTTGTTGATGCACTGTATTTTTGTTTTTGGAAAAAAAATCAAACTTTTTAATTATTCTTCATGTCCCTACCGCCGCGCCGCCGCACCGAAGAAGTTTTCACTTCAATAAAGTTACTCTGATCAAATCGGTTCCATAATTAAAGTTGCTCAGAATGATGTCCATAGCAAAGTAGTTTCTCATTTTGCGTTAATCCATTTACACGTTGTATAGCCAGTTATTCGATCTAATCTCCGTTCTGCGTGACAAGGCCCCAGCCCATCGCTGCAACTTTGGAGAAATTGGGATTTACTTGTGACGATTTCTATCAGCGTTAGATTAGAATTAGAACGTCAGTCTTTACCTATTTGAATTACTGCTGAAATGTTTCGCCAAGGTTAAGCCCATATAAACTTGATTGTTGTAACTGCAAATACTGAAAAGCCGAATCACAAACGAGTTCTCAACAGTAGAGCCGTGTGTGACGTCCCATTTGAGGAAGTCGCAACGTTAACTTTTTAGTAACTCACTTCACTGATCACATGATCAGAGAGAGGCCCATTTCTCTAATGGAAAACGCATCCTATAGCATTTCGAATCGATTGCTCCTGAGGGCATAAAATGTCGTATTTGGCAGTCTGTTCCCAAACGAAATTGACGGCTTATTTTCTATTAAATAAGGCCTCAGTAGCTCCGCGTGCAGTCGATAAACATGCACGGTCTCACTAACACGTTTTATTTTAGTTGCAGCTAAAACGCGATCTGGGACCACCGGAATCACTAAGAGAAACGACAGAACCGAGTACAACGATAGACATATTAAAATATATCATATCATATTCAAAATCTGAAAATAAAGACACATTTATTCCACCTGGTCTTCCTCTAACTGAATATCCAATTTTTTACGCAAAACTAAAATCACTAGTTGATAAGCTGAATGCTAGTTGGAAGCTATCCCCGTTAGTACGGAAAAGTCACCGAAGATCTGTTGATGAAATCCAAGAAAAATACGACGAACATGATAACATTGTTTTAAAAATAGTTGATAGAACCGGTTCAGCAATAGTCGAAATAAAATTCGGTAAAGTTGAACCCCACTCAAGATACAACATATCTATTAAAACGCAGAACGGTAATAAGTCATTTGAAGCAAAAGATGCCTTTATTAAAATCAACTTGAATGATATACTTCAGAAGAATGAAAATAATGGCAGCCTAGTCTTAACTTCTGACGTTTTTGAATATGAACGCACTGAACAAACGTCTAATAGGAATAATAGCTTCTTTACAACTACTGCACCTTTTACATCCCTAAACAGTACTGCACAAACAAAACAAAATAAACAAGAAAACCAGACAACTTCTAAATATCTAAATGAGTCGAAGGAAGAATATAGATCACAAGAAATTTTAGATTCCAAAAAAAATAATCGTTCTGTAGAAGGTACTGTAGATGAAGTAAAATATTTGAAAGATTATTCAACAGAACTAAGTACACAGTACAACAATGATATAAACAACTCGTTTAAATATATAACAAGTAAAAACATTGATCTAGTTGATGATAAAAGTAGTATAGAAGAAAATACAGGAAATCAGAAGAAGAATGGATATTATAAAAACTTAAACTCAACTTCAGATAGAAAACAAAACATGAATGAGATAGAATAGAACACGAACACGGGGGTAGAAATACTGATAATTACTGAAATTGTAAACGTATATTTCACTAGCTATAATTATGCCAATAAAGACAACCTCAAACAAAATGGGTTTGCTCCAAAAACTATTGTACTTCGATATAACTAGGTATTCCATAGACCATCACCAAATTAAGACTAATTGGCGATTGAGCTATTAATGATTTATATCCTTTATTTGTATGATTTTGATTGTGAACTTATAATATATGTTTTGTGAACTTACATGTTTTGTATTAATTTATTAAACGTTGATCATATAACTGATTTTTCTTATCGTGTCCCTCTTCATTGCTTCCTTTATTTGCAATATCAGCTTTCCATATCCTCTCAGTTCTTCGCGAAGCGCATCAGCTGTTCTATGCCACTCCCGTCCATTTTCCAATGTTGTGGAGTCACGCGACTTTTCTTTGTCAGCGAGTGTCTTCCTTTTACCTTACCCACCCAAGACATGACGATGACTTGAAGAAGTCAGTAGCGTTCGTGTGGTATATAGGCATGTCCCAAGTAGCCTTTCTTTTTATTATTTTTTCCACTTGCTCTAGTTGGATTTCATTTAGAGCACATGAATAATATTTCAAAGTAAACTTTAGCCCTGTTTAGATAATGGCAACTAACCTCTCATTACAAGTACAAATGTTCAAATCGGTTTTAGCACGTGTTCAAAGTTGCGCGGGCGGCGTAGGCTGTAGCTATGTGGGGGCGCGGGAGCGCCCCCGCCCGCCATGTCGAGCATTTAAACAGACAAAGGTGCTACAGTATAGTCTTGTGCCTGCTCGGTCATCAGAGAGAGCGCTCCGTACTAGTACATTTCAGTCAGTGTACTAGTACACTCTAACAGTTCTATTAGTACTATTAGGACATTGGATCTTATGAATAAAACAATATGCCTGCTTAGTCCTCAGAGAGCGCTCCGTACTAGGACATTTCAGTCGGTGTACCAGTAAGCTCTAACAGCTTTATTAGTACTATTAGGACGTTGGATTGGATGAATAAAATAAATTAAAAGTAAAAAAACATTTTAAACAAAGCTTTTATTTAATGCCCTAAAAAGAAGAAAATAAAATTTCGATTCAATCAAATGCGTTATTTTATAAAATTACACAATTAATACGATAACAAAGCTTGTTGCGAGATTTACTTGTGTAGACTTTAATCAGGTGGTAGGGACTATTTGCACAGACTTGGAGATAAATCCCGCAACAAGCTTTTATATCGTATTAATTGTGTAATTTAATAAAATAACGCATTTGATTGAATCGAAATTTTATTTTCTTCTTTTTAGGGCATTAAATAAAAGCTTTGTTTAAAATGTTTTTTTACTTTTAATTTATTTTTAACTTTTTAGTCTTTATCATTACAGCGAGGCAATTCTGGCGCTAGCGAGATCATATTCATGGTCGAAATATCGATTTTGAGATACCGAAATCTCTATCAAAAACAAGAAAAAGCTATTCTTACGACTAGCCTTTCGACCAACCGAGATATCTCGATCCGTTTTCGATCATAATAAATATAAATCGAGATAATTTTCGACGGATTTAGGCGGTATCAAAACAGATATCTTGACTGGGGAGATGATCTCGATAGCGCGAGAATCGGGGGCCTGGACAAAACATCTAATCTAGAATTAGAGTGCTTGTGAAGACGAATCAAATGACACCAAACACGATAGGATTGCGTCGTTTGGTAACAGAGTTCCCATGGCCACCTTCCGGCTCCAGCATCAGATCAGCTCCATGTCATAAAAAATATTCTAGGATCAAAGTACTTGTCAATATAAATCAAATGAGCCCAAACACAATAGGATTGTGTCGTGTGGTAACAGGGTTCCCATGGCCAGCTTCAGGCTGCAGCATCAGATCAGCTCCATGTCATAAAAAATATTCTAGGATCAAAGTACTTGTCAATATAAGTCAAATGAGCCCAAACACAATAGGATTGCGTCGTTTGGTAACAGGGTTCCCATGGCCACCTTCCGGCTCCAGCATCAGATCAGCTCCATGTCATAAAAAATATTCTAGGATCAAAGTACTTGTCAATATAAATCAAATGAGCCCAAACACAATAGGATTGCGTCGTTTGGTAACAGGGTTCCCATGGCCAGCTTCAGGCTCCAGCATCAGATCAGCTCCATGTCATAAAAAATATTCTAGGATCAAAGTACTTGTCAATATAAATCAAATGAGCCCAAACACAATACGATTGCGTCGTTTGGTAACAGGGTTCCCATGGCCACCTTCCGGCTCCAGCATCAGATCAGCTCCATGTCATAAAAAATATTCTAGAATCAAAGTACTTGTCAATATAAATCAAATCAGCCTAAACACAATAGGATTGCGTCGTTTGGTAACAGGGTTCCCATGGCCACCTTCCGGCTCCAGCATCAGATCAGCTCCATGTCATAAAAAATATTCTAGAATCAAAGTACTTGTCAATATAAATCAAATCAGCCTAAACACAATAGGATTGCGTCGTTTGGTAACAGGGTTCCCATGGCCACCTTCCGGCTCCAGCATCAGATCAGCTCCATGTCATAAAAAATATTCTAGGATCAAAGTACTTGTCAATATAAATCAAATGAGCCCAAACACAATAGGATTGCGTCGTTTGGTAACAGGGTTCCTATGGCCACCTTCCGGCTCCAGCATCAGATCAGCTCCAAGTCAAAAAAATATTGCATTGTCATCCAACTTACATACGTATGCAAAATTTCAGCTCAATCGGATAACGGGAAGTGGGTCAAATTCAAGCCGACATTTTTGACGCGAACCGTGATACCCACAAACAAACAAACAAACATACATACATACAGTGCAAGTTAAATAAAAGCTTTTAAAATGGGCTATTAGATTAACCTTTCTTGTCGTGCAGAGCAGAAACTTCAGGAATATTATACTCTGTATTCACATATTTATACAATTGTACGTGTCAGTTTGCATTGCAGAAATAAAAAGTTAAATAATATTAGATTTTCCTTCATACCTAAACAGGCTTAGGACTGTCATTCTAGTCTCTTGACTACTTGTCACTTCTATTAAAGTATAATAATAATGTAATGTAATGAATGGCTCCCGCCCGCCCCGCCATTCTCCTTCTCGCTGAAACGTTTCCCTACGCTAGTCGCTAATCGGACATTCGTTCTATTAGGACATGACCGACCGACCGACCGAGCGAGAATCTCGCTCGGTCGGTCGGTCGGTCATGTCCTAATAGAACGAATGTCCGATTAGCGGCTAGCACTCGCTCGGTCGGTCGGTCGGTCATGTCCTAATAGAACGAATGTCCGATTAGCGGCTAGCGCTCGCTCGGTCGGTCGGTCGGTCATGTCCTAATAGAACGAATGTCCGATTAGCGACTAGCGTAGGGAAACGTTTCTTTTCGTTCATTGCACGGTAACGTTTCCTAATCGTTCTTCGTACATGACCGACACAAGACTACTACAGTACCATCCTTTACTGGAAGCCATTCAGCGCATATTCTATCCCCCTCTAATTTCGTTGTCGATAAAGATAGAATCCTGATTTTTTTGCGACTGAGAGAGCACTACGTAATTAGACTCATCTCAAAATTTCATTTAATTTGAAATCAGTACCTACAGACTTGACAATCGCAAAGTTAGCGACGCAGTCGTATTAATAAACTGCTCCTGGCTCTGATATTTGTCTCAGCTTGGCCACAATGAACGTTTCGCCATACGAAACTCAAGATTGCTCTCTGAGATCGCATATCTTCGCAATATTGTTAAGACGTTATTCATTAGAAAACCTTCTACGGGCGTTAATTATATATTTTTTTGCATTCTAAGCGCTTAGCTCAATGCGATTGCCAAGTCTGTACTGATCAAATTAACCGACTTGGTTTTACATAAGATCTCACAACATTTTACGACAGAAGGAGTGCGTTGCGAGACTTGCATATTTGTACTATGCGTGCCAACTAAGAATAGGATCGCGCTCGTGGCCAACTTCACGTGATAATTGTCGAATTTGTAGGGCCAACAAAAAAATTGTAATACAAAAAAATATATAAATTGTTACTTGTTTCCAAAAAGAAGAAACTTTCTTTCCAAAAAAACCGAAAATATTTCCTTATTGTTTCTAAGATTTCATACTAGTCGTAAAGACGTAATTTGTAAGTTATTTGTGAAAATTATAAATTACAAAGCTAGCAAAATTTTAAGGTTCATGCAATATTAGTACTGGATGATATAGTTTTAAGTGGCGTGGAAGAATTAGAATAATTTATATTTTTGTAAAAAATAAGAAAAATAAACTATGTTTCATATTTCCTGCTTTGTTTTTTTTGCACACCTTACAATATACATCATGTAAAATTATGTAACAGGAATCTTATTAGAAACACATTAGAATGACCAAATACCTCATGAAAGATTTATTTTTTTTGCTAGCATTTTTTTGCACACCATACAAATAATTAATGAAGTTTGTGAATATTTCGGAACAAGATGGCGTCTTGCTTGACAGTCCTATTCTTAGTTGGCTTTCATTGTTACATGTAATGTTTTTGATGGGATTTAAATAATCTAGCCATGGAGCAAAAGCTCAGCTACTATTTAGTTCTTATCAATAGTGAACGTAATGTAGGTTGCAATCGCCGCCAACTATATGACCTAGGTCTACCCTTATGTACTGGCCCGATTGCTGTTCTAGTCTGTGGCCTTGCTGGCAGAATCATTATACATAGCTATCTACATGATATACATGAATTACTGGTTAAATGAGCAGACCTGGGGCACTGCCACCCAGTATGGGAAAAGGCGTGACTCTAAAGGTACTTAAGTAAAGTTATGTTAATGCTAAGCATCAACCAACTATCGAGGGAACTCTTCAAATATTATAGGCAGACCTACAGTGATTTTAAGTTTTTAGTAATAACTCGTGCATTTACTAACGGTAAGCATAATATTGTGTTGCGGAACTGCTGATGAAGACCACATAAGGCCACCAGAACTGCTCAATACTAGGCACAAATACAATGCGTGGCTGACGGGCAGGCAACGCATAGCCTAAACCGGTGGACCTAGAGCCATGAAACTTTGTACAGAGGTTCTTTAGTAGCGTCACAGATTACTAAATAGTTACGTAGCGTGGCGTAGCACTGAGATGGGATTTGACAAAATTAGGTACCCAAGGGGGAGGGGGGGGGATAAGGGGTTACAGTTTGTATTAAACTCAATCTAATCAAGGTTTGTGGAAGTCGGTTTTTTCTAAATTTTACTTTTTGTTTTAATTATGACCAAGTTCACAAAAGGAGGAGGTGTACAATTCGTCGGGTTATTTTTTATGTATGTGCCCCGCCCCGATTGCGCGTAGACGCATGGACCGATTTGGAAAATATATTTTTTGTTGAAAGGGTTTACCTTCCATTTGTCCCATTGACAACAGGTCAGGATCTGATAATGGGATCCTGGAGAAATCGAGGGAAGTCTTCAAATATTATAAGCAGACCTATAGTGATTTTTGTATTTATCATAATAAATCGTGCATTAACTCATGGTAAGCATAATATTGTGATGCGGAACTGATGACGAAGACCATGTATGTATGGCCACCAAAATTTCTCAATACTAGGTACAAATACAGTCTACTATGCGTGGTTGATGGGCAACGCATAGCCTAAACCGGTGGACTAGAGCCATGAATATTTCTACAGGGGTACCTTATGTAGCCTAGGGTAGCACTGAGATGGGCCGCCAGGCAGTTTCGCAGGCCAGCGGCTGACCAATCACAGCCCTCTTACCTCGTCCCCCGCCGCCCGTAAATTGGTGAGTTGTGTTTCAAAGGAAAATGTATCTATGCGCTCTCCACTGGATAAGTGCTCCCTGACTCAATCGCAATGAAATCACATCACGTTTTCAGGTAAAATGTTGGTTCTGCTAGATCACGAATCGAGTGGGCGGTTCCCCTCCCTCAAGTACCAGGCTACCAAAGTTTGTCTGGAGCTAACCGCAAACTCGCTTGTTGCTTCACCATGCGACCTCACGGGAAATTGAGCTGTAGGGCCTATGGCATAGACGTAGTTGTGGTATGGATCTGGCAGTGAGAGAGTGTACCGTTCCCACGTGCAGTGTAGACTGCCTTGAACGACCTTGCTGATTGCCCGGCGAGACTGTTACTAGGGTTATAGCATGTTCGCAAGATTCGTGGGGGCGAAGGCTTGTCTTGGAGTGAAAGTGGCCTGAAGAGAATGTTTGTATGGTTGATAACCAGGGATCTGAACGAAGGTGTGAATTTACCTAAAGTTTGTAGTCGGACATGACAAGGAGCAGTTACAACCACTTGAGTTGAGTTGAAAAAATTACTGCACCTTTCAATTACAATCTGTATGAATGTTTTATTTACCTCGCTTGAATGATGTAAAGTATTTTTACGAAAAATTGAAAAATAAAAAAGTTATGATTTTTTTGGGAATCAGCAGTTTGAAAATGTTTATAGTTCGGTGTTTCAAATGTAAGGAACATGTAAAACTAATAAAAACAAAAATTAACTGGTTAGACAAAAACCCGAAATTTAACAGTTTAAAGTCAAACCGGTTCAACTCAAGTGGTTGTAACTGCTCCTTGTTATGTCCGACTACAAACTTTAGGTAAATTCACACCTTCGTTCCGATCCCTGTTGATAACCTAGCTTTATCAGCTGTTGAAATTAATAGTTTTTTTATTTTTTTATTTTACAATTTATTTATTTGACACATTACAATTTGTTACAGAGGTTTTACATTGGATGGTTTCCTAGTAAGAGTTTGAGATGTAATTAATTAATGATTATTCGAGATCTAAACTAAGCAGAGCCTGTACTATAGATCTCAAAAATCCTCAGCGCTTCCATAATCAAACATGACACACTTTGTCGCATTTCTCTTGTAAAAATAATAACAATACAATTAATTGGTTATGTTATAACAAAAAGAAATAGTTATGACTATTAATAGTAAAAAGATGTTTAGTGTTTGTGTATGTATGTGTATCAATATTTTTGTGGAGTGTAGTGCATGTGTGTTAATGTGTGGGGTGTGTGAGTGTTGTGCTTGTGTAGTGTAAACAATTTAAGTAATACTCCATTCTGATTTTAATATTATTTGTACTATACTTAACATATATAAATGGTTGAATATAGGGAGACACAAAAAATAAACAGTCAAGTGCGAGTGGTACTCGCGGACCAAGGGTTCCGATCACATTTGCGGAGAGCGTCACTGGTATAATTAGGTTTCCACATTCAAAAAAAACTAAAGTATGATGCCATCCATGTAAACCAAATTGCATTTTTGCAGAAAGACAAATTTGCAGTTTTCAGATTTTTCCCTTTACTTGTGCTGAAGACATTGCTTTGCGACAAATTTCATGATTGTAGGACAACGGGAAGTACCCTATAGGTTTTGGGTTCATAACGATGACTACGAAAATCCATTATTTTTACAGCATAAACGGTCGTAGCGTTCGATTGCGTTTACCTAGAAGATTTCTTCTACAGTACAGTACAGTTCTATGTGACCACAGACTTGAGCAATGGATTTAATAAACAGCTTGATACGTCCACGCGTTCTTAATATAAAGGTCTTGACACACGGACGCGGACGGACGGACGGACAACAAAGTATAGGATCACTGTTCAAGTGTTCCTTTTTTTCCTTTTAAGACGGCCTAAAAACAGCCTTTAGCAAAACACAAATCGCTCGGAATGATGAATATTATTGCTTTACGTTTTTTCACTAGCTTTTTTATCGCGAGTGTCAGCGTGACTTTGCTTTGCCATAAACGTAATTTTATGGCAAAGCAAAGTCACGCTGACGTAATTTTATTAATTTTGCTCAATAGAAAAGTCTCCTGAAGTTGCCAGAAAATCTGTCTGTCACAATGTTTTATTTTACAATTTCACACCGCATCTGAATTTGTTTCTTGTTATTTATCTAATCATTATAAAAATGGCACAGTATGTTCCTAGCCTAGTTAGACTTGCTAGTAACTATTTAGTAATCTGTGGACTTGCTTAGCTTGGCTTTACCCTTTTTAGGGTTCCGTACCCGAAGGGTGCCAAACGGGACCCTATTACTGAGACTTCGCTGTCCGTCCGTCCGTCCGTCCGTCCGTCCGTCCGTCCGTCCGTCTGTCACCGGGTCCGCCTGCACGAACCGTAATAGCTAGAAAGCTGAAATTTTCACAGAATGTGTATATCTGTTGCCGCACCAACCACAAATACTGAAATACGAGAGATATTACAAATTGAAAGTGGTCTCGGTACAAGATACGTCTTCACAACACGCTTGAAAAGTTTATACCAAGGCCATTTTGTTTTGGTAGGTAAGCCTTCTTTTAATGAAACTAAATTTAAATGATATGGCAATGTCGTCCCCGGACTTCTACAAAGACTTTAAATATTAATTGATGAATTACGACGTCTCTATTTAGTCTGTAGAACTTTTAGAAAATAATTATAAAATTAATAGTTTTTAATTACTTTTGTTTTCATACAAATCTCAGAGCTCAGAAATTAATTTTTTCTTTTTGGCCACTTCAAGTTTGGCTGCCAGTGATGTTTTAATTAAATACTCTTTGGTGCGTTGAAATGATGTTTTGCAGTCTGCATGACATTGACATAATGAGTGAGTGAACCTCATTGTACGGAAATTGTAGATGGGTGTCTCACGTTTTCCAGTAGGAGTAGGTTGTAGACAGTGCTGCTTACGGCGGCGTTTAGTAGGTACTAAAGGCCCTAAAAGCGCGGCAAGCTTTGAATCAATTCAAATGTTATTTTTCAACTAGCTACAAAGTTATTCTGACATAAGATGATAATTTGAACAAAACTTTTTGGGTATTTCATGAAAAATACAGTTACAGATCACACATATACAGGGTGGAACAAACGAATGGGCCCTGGAGGGAAAGTACCTTAAAATCTCAAGATATCCGTCCGTCCGTCTGTCTGTCACCAGGCCGTATCTCATGAACCGTGGTAGCTAGACAGTTGATATTTTCACAGATGACGTATTTCTGTTCCCGCTATAACAACAAATACTAAAAACAAAATAAATTTATTATAAAGGGGGCTCCCATACAATTAACGTGTTTTTTTGCGGTTTTTTTAACCGACTTCCCAAAGGAGGAGGTTTACAATTCGACCGGATGTTTGTTTTTTTTATTTTTTATTTTTTATGTATGTGCCTCGATAGCGCCTAAACGGATGGACCGATTTGGAAAATTAGACCGATTAGACCTATAGTGATTTTTGTGTTTTTCATAATAACTCGTGCAAATGCACATGGTAAGCATAATATTGTGGTGCGGAACTGCTGATGAAGACCACATATGGCCACCAGATCTGCTCAATACTAGGTAAGTACAAATACAATGCGTGGCTGACGGGCAGGCAACGCATAGCCTAAACCGATGGACCTAGAGCCATGAAACTTTGTACAGGGGTTCCTTAGTAGCGTGGGGTAGCACTGATATGGGATTTGACAAAATTAATTCCCCTGGGGGGGGGGGGATAAGGGGTTACAGTTTGTATTAAACTCAATCTAATCAAATAGGGTTTGTGGAAGTCGGTTTTTTCTAAAGTTTACTTTTTGTTTCAATTATATAGATAATGGTACGGAACCCTTCGTGCGCGAGTCTGACTCGCACTTGGCCGGTTTTTATTTATTTTATTTCCTCTAAAAATAAAATAAGGATGAAATTCTAAGTTCTTATTGCCTAGGGCCCGCCCTTAAGGATCGGAACCCTAAAAATCGTCTTCTTTACAAAATTGTTACCAGCCGAAAATATTTTCAGGTCATATTTTTGCGACCATTAGGAAAGATAAATGTTCGTAAAGTACTAAGTACTCTTCCCCAAACGGTCGTCAAAAAGTTACCTTGTTTCGTATTTCTCAATACAGTAAAACTTCACTTAGTGCCGTTCTCTCATTCCTCAGATAGCGTTTATCTGTCTGTTATATCTGGGGCTTTTGACATTTCGCATGTACAAAAAGTGTCAAAAAAGTTATCTGACTGTTTATCCGTATCTTGAGAGACCCGGGCTTAGTTAAATAACAGGAAACGTTAACTTTGTATTGTTTGCACTGTAGCTTAGCGAATGGGATTTAAAGTATAAATGTATGGATATAATATAACCAGTGTGACCCCGATTCATTGTTTTTTTCTTGATCTCGTTGGTCTAAGCGCTGTTATCAATTCATATTATCCTTTTATGATATCAGTTTTTTGTGTAGAGAATGTTAATTATGTTGTCATAGATTAGAACCACGCAGCGTTGGAACGAACGTACCTATGCATAGTCACGAAGTATTACCACTGATACTATAATATTGTATTACGTATAATAAACTCACGAGATTACAATACTACGTTCCGGTTTCAGCGGACAGAATGTACTGGATCTGTCTTATCAGAACTTTATTGTGAAATGCCGGGCGTCGATTGGTGTCGCTATTTCAGTATTGCCATATTTGGAATGGCATTTCAAAGATGGCGGTCATAGTTCTGAATTCTGACTTAGTTATTGTTCTGAGTAACTTGGTACAATGAAGGTTCAAAAACTATGTCAAAAACGGCCTATCAAAGAAGTCTTATTACAGTGTAGAAGAATATTTAGATGACAAAACTGCATGGTCTTTACCATCTCAGCGCACAGAAATCTTAAGAGGGGCGATGGACTGAGTCAGTACGTCTCTCCTCGGTGTATGACATTGTATTTTTGAGGCTCTGATATTTTAAAAGAGGTACGGGGGAGTTTCTTGCCCTTCTTTGCTCCATCCCTAAGCCCACAACATCCGAACGGGCGGTAGTATACAAAAATATTAATATTATATTGACGTTGACTAAGTATGTCTGTGAATATGTATGATTTTATGGTCAATAAAAATTTTGAACTGAACTGAACTGAATCTGTCAGTTACTCGCTCCATGGCTGTAACACAGTGTAATCTTAAATGTCAAACCCATTTTAGCCAATCATGTGCCCCTATTTTGAAATTATCTTCTACATGTATACATTTGACCACTTTTTCAGAAACTACAGTATATCGATTATGGTTCGACAAATTAAGCGACGAATCGAATTGTATACCTTGTCCTGAGACTATATATCCAATTGACTGCGCCTGCGGGGGATTGCGGCTCGCCAAACGTTTGTTGTATTCAACAAACGTTCGCATACGCAACCTATGTACGATGACGGGCCGCCAGACAGTTTCGCAGCGGCTGACCAATCACAGCTATCTTACCTCGTCCCCCGCCGCCCGTAAATTGGTCAGTTGTGTTTCAAAGGAAAATGTATCTATGCGCTCTCCACTGGATAAGTGCTCCCTGACCTTGTCCCATGCGGGTAGGCAGAAGTAGCTGTGAGCTGTTGTGGCCTCGCGTAGTTGGGCGGAGAGACCATGACAGACCACGTTTTATTATAAAATAAATATTTTGATCATTAGCACATACACTTCACATATTATGTACTCGCAGTCGCAACATGCACTCGACATTGATACAAGCCAATAAAAACTTTGACATTTTGTATACCTTGACCCGTGGTCTACTAAAGTTACCTTTCCTAAGTATAGGTACCGCCATCCACGATGACGCGTGACGTAGCTATTTGCATTTTGTCTTTCAGAAGAGTGCCTTGATGAAAAAGAAAGGTGCAAATAGCGTGGATGGCGGCACCTATATAAGAAAGATGCAAATAGCGTGGATGGCGGCACCTATATAAGAAAGATGCAAATAGCGTGGATGGCGGCACCTATATAAGAAAGATGCAAATAGCGTGGATGGCGGCACCTATATAAGAAAGATGCAAATAGCGTGGATGGCGGCACCTATATAAGAAAGATGCAAATAGCGTGGATGGCGGCACCTATATAAGAAAGATGCAAATAGCGTGGATGGCGGCACCTATATAAGAAAGATGCAAATAGCGTGGATGGCGGCACCTATATAAGAAAGATGCAAATAGCGTGGATGGCGGCACCTATATAAGAAAGATGCAAATAGCGTGGATGGCGGCACCTATATAAGAAAGATGCAAATAGCGTGGATGGCGGCACCTATATAAGAAAGATGCAAATAGCGTGGATGGCGGCACCTATATAAGAAAGATGCAAATAGCGTGGATGGCGGCACCTATATAAGAAAGATGCAAATAGCGTGGACGGCGGCACCTATATAAGAAAGATGCAAATAGCGTGGATGGCGGCACCTATATAAGAAAGATGCAAATAGCGTGGACGGCGGCACCTATATAAGAAAGATGCAAATAGCGTGGATGGCGGCACCTATATAAGAACTTCAGATAGCCAAGCAAATTAAAGCAGTAGTGTTTTACCAAAATAATTTTGTAGTAATGCCGGCCTTCCTCTAAAAAGGGGTAATGAGCGGGAAAGAAGCCAGCGAGCTGAGCGGACCGGACTCCATACAAAATAACTCTTTCAGTGGAACCCTTCCACTGAAAAAGGAAAAGAAACTGGAAGCCATCCGTGGTCTAGTGGTTGCACGCCCGCTTCTTACGCATGGGTTCGAATCCGGTGCATACCAATGAGATATACAATTATTATATCACCGTAACATTGTAAGAACCGCGAGATTACAATCTTACCTTCTTATTCATAAAACTTATCAAGTATTTGATAACTAAAATGTGTTTTGTCCCTTTCTTACAAACACAAATATGTCAAAGTGAAAGAGATACACCCAGTTTCCTGGGCGCTGATTAAAGTTAACACGTTGGTTAAATCAGTTTCGGCCAATCAAGTTCCGTCATTTTGAATAATAGCGGTTCGTGATTGGCTGAAGCTGATTTAACCGACCAGTTAACTTTAATCAGCGCCCAGGAAACCGGGCATAAGATAAACTAATTTTAACGGCATTTTAGCTATAATAGGTTTATTTGACATTTATGAATAAGAGCGTAATGGTTTTAAATCCGTTAGATTGTAATCTGTTGATTTATTGTGAATTGTGCCGAACTGCATACATTTGAACCCTTTGCCACACCTCGGACACTCCATAGAACGCTCGTAAAATAATCACCTATTACTACTACATAAACCAAATGATGTTTTTATACTTGCAAGTGTGTGCGTAAACTTTGCTAGGGCTGGTGGCGCGGCAAATGCAGCGATATTAAAGTATACGCGTTCGTCACTCGTCCGGCGTTCAGCCCTGTCTATTGATTCTTTAAACTAATCCTTTGACGCCAGGGGTGGGCTGCGGTATCTGAATCAGCGCCGGGAAGGGAGTGGCCGTTCTGTACGGAGTACTATTATCTCTTCTGTGCCTTTGCGTTAGTAGATAAACTGAATTGACGAATCACTGGGCAAAGTGGTGGGTAAGGTGAAGGAAAAGGGGTTGAGCAAAGCGAATCCCCGTTTATCCTTCGTGTTAGGTTGACATGTAAGTACCAAAAATGCAGAAATGCTTGACCTTGTCGATCTTGTTCACAATAAATCGACAGATTACTATCTAACGGGTTTTTTTCGTTAGATTGTAATTTCGCGGCTTTTACAATATTACGGTGACATATACACGGTGACTTTTATTCGGTGATCACAGTGATCAGGTACCAATTTTTCTAACTCAGTAATTGATATTGGCGGTCACGTTGAAGTTGTAATTACATGGTAACAAACTTATTTTTTTTACATGATAACTTTTATTTTGAAATCAAGTTTATCCTAAATTCATTGTCACCCTACACAAATCTGTATCTGTGAGCTTACAACCGCTTTTAAGATTTAACGGCAATGACAATTTATGTGTGGTTATTAGTTTTAATATGTTTTTACTTTTATTAATTAAACAGTGAGGCGCGTGAGACCTCGCCTATTAAGTTTATTAAGGGTCCCTCGATTTTTAGGGTTCCGTACCTGAAGGGTGCCAAACGATTACTGAGACTTCGCTGTCCGTCCGTCCGTCTGTTTGTCTGTCTGTCTGTCACCAGGCTGTATCTCATGAACCGTGGTAGCTAGACAGTTGAAATTTTCACAGATGATTTATTTCTGTTGCCGCTATAATAACAAATAAAAACCAAAGAAGTTTAATATTAAGGGGTGTTTCCATACAACTAACGTGTTTTTTATTTTGCGGTTTTTTATAGATAATACGGAACCCTTCGTGCGCGAGTTTGACGCGAGTCCCGTCTCCAAAAAAACGTTAATTTTTTTTGTTTAATTAATATTATAGTGCTCGGCTATTTATAATAAAGGTCAGCACAACAATAATTATAATATTTGCTCTTGAAAACTGCAAAGATACCGTCATCAACCCGTTCGATTGATAACAGGTACTCGATTCCGCTAGCAAAATGATGACGGTTCAATGACTATGGTGGTGGTGGTGCAATGGACAACGTTTCAAAACTTTGAGTTTTACCATCTTATATGAAAATAGATGGAAAATGATGGGACCCGTATTTTTTATTTTAGTGTTTATTTTAAGTGACAATTCACGATTTTTAGAGTTACTCATTCTAAAAGAGCGTAAGTAACGTGTCAGGATTATAAAACGTTAAACCTTTGCTCGTCATTGAAAAAAAACAACCAACCAGTGACAACTGATTGTTGTTTTTTATTTATTTCTAGCCTATGGAACACATGTCATAAATCCTGACTAAATTTCATTTTTTTTATTTTACTCTAAAAATACTGATTCGAAAATTCTGAAAAAAATATTTAAGAGCTTAGAACACTTCATCTCGAAATGGTTTTCTAATTTTAGTCAAAATGAAAGGTTGTCCAGACATACGCAATAAGACAATAATTAATATAATTACTTAACCTAGTACATAAAAAAATAAGTTCCAATATTTCCTAAAATACATATATTTCAAAAAAATCAATATTTACGAGCATAGTTTTCCATTTTGGGTGTTTTAGATGCGATGCGATCCAATATAAGTGCGTTTCTCAGAGCAGCATCAGGCCCCAGCTGATTTGTATAGAGAAGTGGAAATTAAAGTTGCTCTGATCAAATCGGTTTCATAGTGAAAGTTGCTCAGAATGATGTTCCTAACAACCCCCTAAAATATGACTACACCTTTCTGTTACAACCTGTATGTTGTTCAGTTGGAGACTTGGAGTAAGTGTGCGCCATCGCTCATTCAGAAATAATATCGCGTCATTGAGCTGTCATTCTGCTTTCAGCAACGCGCCACTGTGCTCGTTCGATAGCTATCAGTTGGTGAGTGCGACAGGTCAGTCATTCAACTTCATTATCGGTCCTTATCTGTTTCGTGTGATGGATAAAACTTAGCTTAAGACTGACGTTCTTCGCATTACCGTGATTAGCGAAGTAAACAAGCTAACTCTTATGGCCTGTTTACATTGGTCATGGACAGGGGACAGTGGACAGTGGCGATATTGTACGAAACCCAAGTTGACTCGCCACTGTCCGATCCGTTTACACCACTGTACTGCCCACTGTCCACTGTCCACGGTCCACCCACTGTCCACTGTCCTTGATCAATGTAGACTGGCCCTTAGAACGGGCGGCAGACTGGCCACTGGTCATGCAGAATGTTGTTTATATCATGTTGATATCACGGCTAAATATGCTAAAAACGTGAGATGCTTTTTATTAGTTTTTTGAATAATCAAACGCGACTGCAAACTAAACCTATGAATACTAATTAATTTTAACAATAGTCAAGACAAGTAGATGTTTCACACTCAACTATCATCCTAATGGTATAGTTGTCAGAGTTATAAAATAAACTTTTGACTTGCGTTAGATTTAGAAATAGTGAGACCATACAAATTTTAGACCTAAAATACTCAAAAGCTTCCAGCCAGACTCGTGGAAAATACAATTTCACACTGCCATTATTCGAATTTTGTTCCAAATACATACGAAAAGCGACCGTTCAACCTTTGCTGCACGCAACACATACATTAGGAATCAATTAAATCAACTTCTTCGTTCGACACACACGAGCGTGCTATACTTCGGCCACTGCTCGCATATGCCCATGAGATGCCCATCAAGCCTTCAACAGTTGGGTAATGCAAAATATTTTTTTTATCACTAGGTTATCAAAACGACACGTGTACAGATTACGGACAGACTTAACAACCTTTGAATTAAATTGACCTTTATTTTTCATGACATACCTTTAGTTAACCGTTGTAGAGCTTACCTAAAACTCCTGTCTAGCTTTGATTTGATTTGAAACTCCAAAAAATTTATTTTTTCATTTTACAAAAATAATATATGGAGCGCGTGACAAAAATGGCCATTTCTGGCAAAGAGCAACCTAAACCAGGCCTCCGTCACTGAATGTACTCGCGCGCTATAATTACCTACCGCCCGCCCGAGCTCTCGGGCAGCCCGGCTATGGCCCGTCCCGTTTTGCACCCTTCAGGTACGGAACCCTAGAAATGAAATAAGATTCGATAAGTGAAGTTACACATTTTGCGTGACCCCATAACGTCGGTATTCAATGATTCCGGCTGATCGGACTGCGCTCCCGGCTAGATATTATGAATAAAACATGGATTTAGTTAGAAGCCAGGAGCTAACGGTACTCGAACTCCGACCTACTTAGGTGTAACTACTATCAGCGAATTCGACGATTGATCTCACGAATGATGGTACCGACAGACTTAATAGGTAATTTAAAATCGGTAAGATCGGCCAACCATCTGCAAGTGCACGAATGCATATGTAAACTTTACATTGTAAAGTAATAGTATACCCTAGCCAACTTGACAGCTAACCTAAAACTTCATAGAATCCACTTTTTAATCACTAGGGATGTTACCAAAATAATCGGAAAGAATCAAAATTGTTTATTCAGTTGAACTAACAGAAGAGTTGTCATCGCCATCACTGCTATTAGCACTTAAAGATAGTATTATTTCATTTTCAACCATATTTAAGGTATTTGAAGAATCAAAAATAAAATGTTAGACAACATTCCGATTCACAAATGTTTAATGGGTGTATCGATTCTTTTGATTAATCTATTTTTATGAGCAATATCCCCTTACTAACAGGCTAAGATAAGATTGACATCTGTCAGGTTGGCTGTTATATTGGATAGTTTATAGTTCAATGTGCTGTTGTACAAGAGGACTGAGTTGAGTGGCGTGTACACGAGGATGCCTTTACTTAACAGCGGGTTCTCTGACACGCTGATGAAAATGATGATGATGAAGATTTACAAGCAATCTTAAAAGACCACTAGATGTCCCTGTGGAACTAAGCCGTTAATACCCTAAGTTAAATCTACGGATAGTACAGTATAGGTAACTTATTAAGGATGAAATGAAATGAAATGAAATATATTTATTGTACTGTATCTTATTTCCTAATTATAATTGTGGCTCTAACTCCCAAACTAGGGCGACCTGTGTGTCAGGAGCTAGAGGCCATACGGAACATAGTTTATTGCTTATAGCTAAGTAGGAACATTGTACAAAGGCAAAGTTGAGGCATAATTTAGAAACAAAAATAACTAAATAACTATAACTCACACTAGAGAGTATTCTATAATCAATAGATTACAGAATATAATAGTAATATATAGTCTAAACTATTTAGCCATACTATCAGTAGCTTTTTAAATTCATAGTTTCAAATTCATAGTTTTAGATGGCCCTTAACGTGGGCCCTGATTGTATACCATGTTATGACGACCTCTGTGGCGCAGCGGTTGCGCATCTGCATACCATGCGAGAGGTCCCGGGTTCGAATCCTGGCTGGGGACAAAAAAACCCCAGGATTGGATGTTTACATATTTGTGATGTCGCTGTTTCTGGTTCCCACCACACAGGGTATCCTAGTGTGGGGCCAGAAGCAATGTAAATGTTTATTTTTTATAGGTGCACACGAACGAGTGAACTTTTAGAGTACTTGCAAGTTTCAAGTTTCGCAGACGCCATACAAAAATGTTCGGACCTCTTTTATTTTACTTAATTTTTGCGTAAAGGAGCAACCGACAGACATTCCTCGGTCGTCCCATACCATCAAACCATATCACCATCTAATTCCGTAGTCGGATCAACTGCTTACATTGGTTTCAGTCTGTAGGTTTGATGTCATTCGACTTTGCTGACAGTACCGACATTTGAATTTCATAATATCTCTTGGGAAATGGCGTCATTATCCTTCGTACGGATGGCGTTGACCTTAGACTAGAAATACTTATGATATCTGTGACGCTCTGTTTTTCTAGTCCCTGTCCTATTGATGTTTGGGCGTTTGGGACTTTTCCGTGGCAGCAAAAAAACAAACAGGAATAATTATAACTATTGGATTACATGAATTCACATCTCGAAATGATCATCCTGCCCCCACGAAACGCTAAGAATATGTAAGCGATTTGACAATTACAGTCTATTCGTGAATGCAGTGAATTTTAAATTTAAATCTGTTAACACACACTCACAGGACAGAACACAACCTTCGCGTTCGAAAGTTTGCCTTCAACTGGTCACTGTGAACTTGGCTTGATAATTGGAAACGATTTGATTGGTTACGGAGCGTGGCTAGGGCGCCGAACAGTGATGACTTTACTGCTATCTTATCACGAATAGACTATAGTCACGCTCTCCGCTAGCGTCACCAAATGTCAAATCGCATACATTTTGAGTTTTCGTTTCGTTTCGTTTTCGTAGCGTTTTATTAACTTTGTCTAGGCCTATTGGATTTTACCAACAAAAAGTTATCCAGAGAATAACTATCTCAGGGATAACTTGTAACTTTTTCATAGACACCAGTGACACCTAGATCTGATCACCTCATTTTGAACTGTCATTTGTCATACAAGTTATCCCCCGGATAGTTATTCTCGGTATAACTTTTCGTTGGTAAAATCCAGCCTTAGCGTAAAAGTTAAACGCCCTTTCCGAGGATGTATTGACGGATGGTTGGATGTTTTCTTGATAGATGGTTTCTTTTGACGACCTCTGTGGCGCAGCGGTTGCGCATCTGCCTACCATGCGAGGGGTCCCGGGTTCGAATCCCGCCTGGGGAGAAAAAAAATTATCTTGGGTGTTTACATGTTTGTGATGTCGCTGTTTCTGGCTCCCACGACACAGGGTATCCTAGTGTGGGGCCAGAAGCAATGTATGTGCCTGTATGTAAATGTTTATGTTTATATTTTACAATGGATTTAGCTGAACGTGGGAGTTAGTAATTTAAGCGCCATAATCTCATAGGATTGTTATTTGTTCCTCAGCTTAAGTAAATAAATCAAGGGCCTCTGGTATGCCTGCTGCGCCTGCGTAAGGCACAGCATCCTTTTTGACCGACTTCAAAAAAGCAGGGGGTTATCAATTCGTGGATTTTTTAAATCTTTTTTTTATGTATGTTACCTCGAAATTGGTATTATTTGTGAACCGATTTCAAAAAATCTTTTTTTATATGACATAATGGACCTTCAGGATGGTCCCGTTTTTTGAAAATCAGGAATCGGTCCAGTACTTAGGTTTCTACATAGAAAATACTGTCATCCGGGTATCCAAAATTACATATTTTTGGATATGTGACTTGTGGTGGATGAATTCTGGCTGTAATGACCGATATTAGTTTAATTTGTGTAATATTGTGAATTCGCTATCCACGCGGACAGGACTAAGTAAAATACCTACCTTCATGATGTCGGTTTTCTTAAGTTTTAACTTGGTGAATATAATATAACAACATCGAAATTTTTGACCATCTTCCGAGTTGTTTGCGGAGCTTCTGACTTCTGATAGGTCTCTTTAGAGAATTGCCCCCAGGAGTGGGGCTTAGAATGAGGCTAGCCTTGTAGCTAAGTCCGTGTCCTAGTGAGTAATGAATGTAGGGTCCGTGATACCACGAATAGCCTAAATTGTTTATCGATACGGAATTGGAACAGGATCTGATTCGATCGAACTATGGCCGGTAGTGTTCCGAAATATCCATATTGATACTAGGCCAAGATTTCACGGTGACATTAATTAAGCTGACCATGATAACAACAAGGGACAAGGTTCTGTGGGAGGCCCAAATGTTTTTTTTTTAATTTGCGACCTTATGTTTGGGGAAAGTTGTTTTTAACGATAAATTGCCCTGGCATTGTTTTACTTCATTTGGGGACAACTGCGTCTTTACCACCTCGTTTAGGCAAACGCGTGCCCTTCGGCCGTTAAGGTAACCGAAGTTAGGAAACTAGTTTCCTAAACGCCTTTTTTATACCTCTACGTAACTGGTGTCCTATAAGGCTATTTTTATACTTCTACGTAACTGGTTTCCTAACAGTACCATGTTTCTGTTATGTCAGCTACACTGTTATAGGTTATAAATAACATATACTTAGTTTCATTTCTGCACTGAGTTAGATGTAGATGTTCGAAGGGCTTTCAATATTCCAATTATTTCACATACCGGAATTGCAAACAAAATTGTGATCTGCAGTACAAATATAAATATTTATGGACACAGGGAAAAATAATAAAAATAGTTGATGTAATTTCGCTTTTCCTGAAAATCAAAATATCATTTCATCTTTTTGTCCTTGTGTTCGTATTTTCCAATCATATTGTGCCCTGCAGCAATATTGCTGATAATATAAGTAAACAGCTTAGGTACTTACATTACCTTCTGGTTTATCTTATTAATGAAAATGTGCGTAGTTGCCAAACAAGTATATTTTTTATTTACTTACTGAGGCCCAAACGATACAAAAACGGCACTGTTCAGGAACGGAACCCTAAACAACGAGTCTTACCAATTAACTGTCACCTGCTATACCCTCTCGCTCGCACGTCTATTGTTGCTTTTGTTAGTTTGGCCCGCGTGTGTCTTAACGCGAGCGAATCAAGCCATAATGATAGAAAATGATGAGAGGGAAGGATGGCGTCCCCGACCCGCTTATGAGTTTGATTGAATTTCTGCCACTCATCATCATACGGTCATGGTCTAATCTTCTAAGTATTTCTTTGCTCACAAAGTTGTCGAGCCAGCAATTAGAATTTTATATAATTATCATGGATAAGTCTTCGATCGATTTAACTTGTAACTTTTGAAAGAGTAAGGATAAACAGACGATAGTTTACTAGTCCTGAGTTGCACGAAAAAACTTTTAATTTAAGGTTTTTAGAAACAAATTACAAATCAAATGACAACTTATATTTCAAAATTGTTTCGTGCAAATCAGTGTAGGTAAGCTTAAAATATATTTGATTAAAAAAGTTCATATTAGTACCTCGATGAAATTAAAAGTCACATGTCACTGTTTATCACTTTTTTATAATTTATTTTCACAACATTTTATTTACTTCTCTGTAAAATTTACAATAGCTTAAGACTCCTCACAAATTAAAGTAATAAAATTATTGTATACAATCGCAACTTAAGCGACGGAGCGCCTCTTGATTATATGAAACAGGCCTTAGACGAAAAAAAACTATGACTAATACAAATACAATGAATAAAAACCTACGTTAAAACAGCTTAAGGCGTAATTAAGTTTCTTAGTAAGTTTTGTATGAGAGTCTGCCCTGCGCTGGCTTTTAACATATGACCACTGCACTCAGGGCTTGCTGATTCAGAAACGAGCTCTATTACCTTTATAAATCTGTGCTATTACAGGCTTAGAGCACTCAACTGAGACATGGCAGCCATTTCGAGAAACGACAGACATGACAGCCTTATGGTTACTTTTCTGTGACTTTCATGTAGGTACCATTTGAATGCTTTTTGTCTTTTTTCTGCAAGAGTACCCTTTTTTTGAATGCTTTTATTATAGGTCAAGTTATCGGATATACTCGTATATTGTGGTAGGTACCAATGTACCATTCTTTAAATTTTAATTAAGTAAGTACCTACTCGATTTCTGAATCAACATTTTTGTCAGACATTTGCGTACTTTTCAGTTTTGATAATATGCTATTTTTGTTTCGATATTTTCAGTATTTTAGGTAGGTATAAGAAAATATCCAGACTCTACAGGAAGATTTTTATATGTAATGTTAAGTAAGTTAGGTATATTAACAATGATGCTTCCATTGAACTACAGTTACAACTGCGTACCTAATGCATGACAGTGAAAAGTACGTAATCATCAAAATGACAAGCGAATGATAATTATGTTAGAAAATAATTAAAATAACATTAAATTATAACGTAAGGCTAGCTGAAACTCATGGTAACTTTAGAATAAAACTAAAACATGCAGAACCGGCAATAAGTATAGTACAATCAAACAAAGATTTTCGTTGGTTTTGCTGGTAGGTTTTTCTATCTAGCAAACTTATGGTGCAAATATATTATTATCCATAAGTGTCAGAATTCGGAATTCCGTAACGGAAATCGTACCCGGACGTAGTAAATCCATACAAATCTATGGATCCACCACACACAAACGGAAGTTTTCCACTAGTTTCTTTTTCGATTAGTATGGAATGGAATCCCGTTTCGAAATTCCCAATCCGAATCCCGAAACGAAATTCCGACTGAATGTAGCCGCCCTTAAAATGTATATATTTTTTTTAATCAGCTATCGTTATATTTAGACCGAACCTGACAGAATAATGATGAGTTGAAGCAGAATCCATTATGTACTTGTGATCAAATTAGTTTAAACATCACTTAAGCTTTTATTTTTGATTAGAACGAGCATATGACTTGCTTAAAAAACCTTTTACCGAAACGTAACAAGTCAAGGCAAAAAGCAAATAGATTTCACGCGATATATTATTTTGAGTCAATTAATAACTGATCTTAGAATTAGAACATCACAATCACAGCTATAATAAAAGTTCATTATTATTATTATTATAAAAGACATTGTAAGACCCGTCCAAAAACACTATGATTCACTACTCTCCGGCACTTGCGTCTACTTGCGCTGTTGATGTGATGAACTGATGATGCACGATTATTTGTACACGAAACGTCAAGTGAAACCTTCACGTAACGTAACGCAACAGAGATTATTTAGAGGCACAGCAGTGCCCCGCCAAGTCGAAGTTTTTCTCGAAGCGATTTTGACTTTTCGATTGACTAAATTTAATCCTGATAGTCGCAAGTGTGCCGATACTCAATCGTAATATTAAATTAATCTTACTCTTTAACGTTGAATATGATTTAGATTTATATAACTGTTTATTAAGAGCGCCTGTAGATATAGCTGTAATTTGATATATTTCACATTCATCACTGAGTTTTATTATAAATCGGATTTCAAATGAGTGTATACACTGACTGATTATGATGACACACAAGTCATAGTAAACAACGGCGGGACATACAGAGCGCAGCTGCCTAAATTCACTGCTGTAAATAGTGTAAAGTGTGAAGATATACAGATATTATAGACCCTTATAATATATCAGACCCGCTAAATGAAACGTTTGATAAAATTTTGAGGACATATTAATAAAAAAATGAGATCTTAATTTTGGTTTGACAATGAGCCAGAAATTCGTTCGACATTGTAAATATAAGTTACACTGAACTAGTTTTCAGAGATTGATCTACGGTTAGATATGAATTGTACATGATCTCATATATATTTTTCTACATAGACAAAATAGTATTGGAATATAGCTTACATGCTATATCTAATATATTTCTATGAAATATAAATTTTGTAAGTACATGGAGGTGTATGTAGTTTTACCACGATTATGTATTTCAAAACCTTACTACTAGATCCCAAGACATTCTGGCCGGACTGATTATATCTTCATTCGTATATCTAGAATCCTTTAAAATACAACAATATAACTATTGGATTTAATCTACATAATAATTATGTATGAGTAAGTATATTATAAACTTCCGACAACAGTAAGTTAACACTACAACAATTTTAAATCACATTTTTCATACCAGCTACTGAATAAACTGTAATTGGATGTTTTTTTAAATAAAAACATAAGTACTCAGTTACTATCATGACTTTGCTATCTTGTAAATATTATTAAAATATTTTTTATATATATATTATATGGATTTTTGTATACATATAACAGTGAGTGGACATGAAAATTGTACATTGTTAGATAAATTTTTGATTTTATATGTTTTTATTTAATAATATAACTTCGAGCCAAGCCGTATTCAATGCTACTCGTATAGCGATTAAGTAAGTTATAATTTGTATACTTACTACACAATATATTTTAAAGATATATTTAAAAGATCATAAATACATAGGAAAATACATCTTTATTCTTATGTGTATGTAACATACTATACTACATAATACATAGTATATTATAGCAAGGAACGGAACATGCGAATGTAACTTCGTCTTTATAAACAACAGGAGAAACCAACATCATTCCACTAAACCTATTCGTTAAATATTATAGGCCCGCAATTCCACTTTGAATTGCAAATTCATATATCAAATTCATATGCATAACAATCATATTATTTTATAAGTACACTGATTAAACGATTCAGAATGACTTCCCGTCGAGGCCGTGACAAGGCCGGAATGAATTTAACAACCAAGTCCTTAATTTGTTTACTTATATTATATTACACTACAAAATATAATGTCAGCAATTTAACACCAAATACCACAACGCGATGCCCGTTTTGCAACACATTTTCCGCTAACACTATGGAGACAATTTTTTTATGATAATATTAGTATAGTTCTACTTAGCACCTTGACACTTTTGGTTTAGATATATGAGCCTTACGCTTATAATTTTATTTTGTTCTGCTTTTGGAGGAAAGTCCTATAGGCCGCACATAAATCAGTGCTTGAAGACCAGCACACATACTAAGACATAAAGGCAAAAGTGTCAAAGTGAGACCGTGGAACTGAGAATGAACTATCTAGGTTAAATTATGCCGAACTTAAATCTTTTGCTAGCAACATTTTATAGGTTTAATGCATGTTATTGTATACAGGGATATATGTAATTCCTTTCAACGTGAATAGTAATTTTCGTACTGCTAACATATTAAATAGCTTATCAACACGAAAGGAGTACGATTAGAAATTATCTCATGTTAGTCCAACAGCTAACTACTCCATTCAGTCACGCCTAAAAAGTAGTTATTCCTTATAGTAGGCTTAAAAGTAATTGGCAAAATAGTGCTGCGACGCAATACAATGCGAGTTATACTTCGAAGCGATATATTTGTTTAGACTTTTGTATGAATGTCACTATTCGTTTTCGTCGCGTGTAAATTGACAGATGAGAATAATTGATCTACTTATAATTGTGAGCAAATATGGAATTGACTTTGCAAAATTGTCTCCACACATTTAGAAGATCGGCTCTCAGTCACATGTAGTATGGCAAACCTAAATCACAAAGAAAGCTTTTACCACCGGCGGCTTGCTGAAATCTTTTTATCTTTACAAATGGCCGACATATCCGCCCGATCGTGCTGAAAGCGAAGCGTAAGGTATGACAATCGCTACATAGACACACCATTTAAAACCTAGATAACCACACGCGTCTGCAGAGCGAAAGAGAATCATACATATACATATAACTTTTTCATATCCATACTTATATACATTTGGCAC
>OY735263.1:3256148-3404128 GCA_963457715.1 Argyresthia albistria
TTTTATGATATTCTTATCAGACACAGACGACTGCTCAAGGTTATACTATAATACATGTTAACACGGGAAATTTCGGTGCAAATAAATACATCTAGATCATGTGAGATGAATGAGAGATGCTAGGAAAGAATCACAGATGAATTCTTTTCCAAAAAGATATCAATTGACCTCTACTAAGTCTTCATAGTAATACGATAGTGAATTTGTGATACAAAAATAGTAGTCAAGTCACAAATATACATTATTAATAAGTTTTTGGAAAAAGCTCATTAAAAATATTAAACTGTTTTTTCTAAGTTTTTGGCATGAATCATCTAACCAAACTATTTTATGTAAGTACTATACGTTTCACATAATATATATGCGCAAATTATTGTAGGTACCGACCGACAGAAAGTCAAAGTGCCACGTTCGATTTTCGACCTTATGTTAACGTGATAAAATGGACCGTCAAATTTCTGTTTGACTCTGCATAATCTTGCTAGACTTGTAGATGTAGACAGGATTATTTGAATTAGCTTGGATTTGTGTTTTAGGTTTCTTCGTTCGACCTCGCTCGGTCATATTTATGCTTAATATTTTCTATTATATTTACGTTAATTTACGATAATGCTAGTAGAATTGCGACATTTAAAATTCATAACGAAAGTATTTTTTGTGTTCGTATTCGTCGTCTCATGTTCTGAGCATATGTTTTAATAACTACAGCAGTAAATAAATTTGGCTTTCACTTTGCAACTTAATTTAGCTACTTAGTTTAGATTTAGAAGATTCAAACATTATGGAAATAATTAACAAGACTTGGCAGGGGCACTGACGTACTTTCGATTGTTTCGATATTAATATTTTTTGTCTGTGATTTTATCTTACAAGTCTAGTCAATTTTTATTTCAACCGACTTCAAAAACGGAGTGGGTTATCAATTCGGTTGTGTTATAGGACCGGCTCACCATGCTTTAACTATGGGCCTCATGTACTTATTGATCTCGAATTCCATAGAAGATTGTATACAGGGTGTAACAGAAAGGTGTAGTCATATCTGAGGGGGACAACATTCTGAACAACTTTCACTATGAAACTGATTTGATCAGAGTAACTATTAACTTTTTTTAACATCTCCATACATTTTGAGTCGGGTGATCAGCTGATTTGTATGGAGATGTGAAAAACAAAATTGCTCTGATCAAATCGGTTTCATAGTGAAAGATGCTCAGAATGATGTCCTTAACAACACCCTGAAATATGACCACACCTTTTTGTTCTGTTGTTGTAGAAAACGTCACCGTTTCAGATGGTGCTCGGCTCGACTCGCCTTTCATTCACACTACTACTACTACTACTACTACTACTACTACTATCACAATCAATATAAACATTTCTGTTCAACCTGCCTGCACAGTAGTGCACAGTCATTAAGAAATGTAAATCGGTGTGCGTGTTGTAATTCTAAGCGGTTCATCTTTCTTCATTACAATATTGTTTAAACATGAAAGTTGAGGAGCCTTCAGAATATTAACTATACAGGCCGAAGAGGGGGGGATGCCCATCACTCTGTCACTAAGTTTAATCGAGTTTTACCCCGAAGACTATTATCTCTTCTGTGCCCGAAGTCCGCCTGAGCAGAATTAACGTCGCAAATAATTAACTACCTATAAGAAATTGTTGAATGACCGCCAAATCGAATTGAGCAACAGACCAATGTACTCATCGTATCGTAGTGAGGGTGGGATAATAAGATTAGTTGTTGCAAATAAGACTTGCATAACTGATAAAGATAAACATTTACATCTGAAGGTAGATCTACATACATTGCTTCTGGCCCACGCTAGTGAGAACCATAAACTGAACTCTTCCTATCTTCATGAATTAGAAAGTTTGAACATTATTTGGTGCCCTAATCAATGACTCAGAGGGTCAGTTTTCTCATACACACTAAACGTCAATTTGACATAAACTCGACTCGATAGATCTGGCAAAGTGAAATAAGAGTCTATACATTTTTAGGATATTAGATGACTGTTCCACGGAAGTTCCAACTTCTTGTGACGCAGAAAGAGTGTTGAAACGTTGAAACACTATTTTGATAGCCTTTAGTTGGTATTTAATAGCTATGACTCTGTCTCTGCCACCGTGTAGCAAAATACATGACACTAAACGTTTGACTCTCCGACCCTAGTCTTACGCCATCGTTTCGTCTGAAATGATTCCGGTTGGTAGCTCAGGTAATTTCACCACATTACAAAGCTAGTCTGTTTTTTATCGTCTAAAAGTGTCAATGTCACTGTCATTCAGCCTGTGCGTTGTGACCTTGGATCGGCGTTGTAGCATTCAATTCCTTTTGTTTTTCCTCGTCTATTGGAAATCGGTCGGTCACCCAGCACTTGAGGTCGATTTTGCAACGCGCGTGATAACAATACTTTACCCGCGAAATCGAGGAAAAACTTCAACAATGTAGTTCCGAAGAAGCAATATAAACTTATCCCAAACAGGGTGGTAGACGCATAATAGTGCCCCATTTAGGTTGGATTCGACCAACAAGCAGTTATCCGGAGAATAACTATCCCGGGGATAACTTGTATCTTTTTCATAGACACCAGTGACACCTAGATCAGATCACCTCACCTAGGTGTCACTGGTGTCTATGAAAAAGTTACAAGTTATCCACGGGATAGTTTTTCTCCGGATAACTTTTTGTTGGTCGAATCCAGCCTTAGTCATTTATTCAATACTTCATTTTGCGTCACACACAAGGGACAAGCCCAAAGAATTGGAGAAGATGGAAGATGTTCTGTCGCATTTTTTATGTGGTAGAATATGACCACTTAAGATGGCTTTGTAAGTTATGTTATGTTATAATTAGTCACAGATAGATGTCACTGGGAAAAAATGAGTGTTGTAAATTAGGGGTTACTATCAACTCTTATAGCAGGACCTAAACCGGGCAGTTTTGCTTTTTCAGTACTTACTAAAATGTTACGAATTTGTATGAAAAAAGCAGAACTGCCCAGTTTAGGTCCTATTATAAGAGTTGATAGTAACCCACATTGTACACGATGCAGCCTCACGTTTACAGCGACATGTTGGGGGACTTCTCCCCTAGTGAATGCCTTTAGTTTACTATAAAAAAAGTGTTCTCAGTAATGACATTCTCAGAAATGCCTGCCAATTATAATCTATAAACAATTGTTAGCGCCTTGATACCTATATTCTGCTCTAGTTCAGTAAACAATCAAGAGCTCCATTGTATTCATCATCTCGATGAATGTATAATTGTGTTTAAGGGGTCATCCTGCGATTGTTGCACAAAAAAAATCGTGTAACACCGCACGCAATGGCTGAATGAACCTGAACTTCGTAGCTTCGCGTGCGCGAGCGAATAAAACCATTCCAGTTTAATAGTTAATCTAACCTCTAGTCAGTAGAATGGAACGGTATAATAAATCGGTGAATTTAAAGGTTATTGGCGATGGGCTGGCCTGCTGTCACGCAAAATTGCGTATTGAATTATAGGGTAAAGGTGGCCCAGAGGTGGCTCTGTTGCATCTCTGCCAACCCGTTTGGAAAAAATTGTGACGCTCTGGGTGTAAATAATACAATAAAAATTGTTTTCCATTGCCGGTTCAGCACGACACGATATCGTAAACATATTTGTTTAACCTCTTGTTTGTAAAGTCAGGATAAACGAGCGTAAATTATACAATGTTACATTAGAAACACACCTAAGTATATGTAAAATAAATTATAAATTGATAGTATAGTCAGCTATAACTCAAACTCACTTATTGTTTATTTTCATCTAGGTTAGGTATAATTTGTACATTAAACACATGTTTTTCACACCATGATGCATTCCTAAAAGGATGAAGTAGTTATTTTGCTTCTGAGTATATGCCTTACTACCTAAAATTGGGGTCCGCGAAGCGAGAGGCCGAGTGGCAGTCATTACCTTACACGAGGAATATTTGTATGTTTGTAACGGGGTAACGATATATTTTTGAGTTCTAGACAAAGGCGTAGTTTTCGATGAATTTTGCCATATAGGGGTTTTGGGGGTAAAAAATCGATCGAACTAGGTCTCCTACATAACTGAAAAATTGTGCATTACCGAGTTTGCATGCTTTTCTCATACCCGTGCAATAGGATTGATAATTTCACTTTAGTACAATGAAAATAATGCATTAATTCCAATGACAATCAAAAAGTTACTTAACTCAATAATCTTATATAGTATTCTAGGTACCATTCTTTTCTTAATGTACTTTATTGACATATCTAGAATAAATCTACCCAAAGCCGACCTCTTTTGCTATGCTGATGACACCACCATAATTTTTAATGATTGATCTTGAAACGATGTCTTTGCTAGTGCTGAAAACGGTATGTCTAATGTCGCAAAATGGCTACGACAAAATTTGCTTACTTTGAACACTGCAAAAACGAAATACTGTGCTTTTATAAGACCTCTGGGCCACCATCGTTGCCCAACATACAATAAATTCACAAATGCGGAAATATCTCCACCAAATGTCAATGTCCTGATATACAAAATACTACATCGATTAAATATCTAGGCAACACTTGACAAAAATCTGAACTTTAGAGATCACATAAAATCACTGATATCCAGAATTCGTAAAATCATTTACATCATGAAGCAATTGAGAAACTGTGCCGACTATGGACTGTTAAAAAGAGTGTATACGGCTATTTGTGAGTCGATTCCTACCTACTGTATTTCGGTATGGGGTGGATGTAGTAAGACAATCCTAATCCACGCAGAGCGAGCTCAAAGTTCGGTATTAAAAGTTATTTAATAAATATTTCTTATTCTTTCTTATTATTATTCATTGCGACCTCAGGTCACATGACACTTTTTGGCGCGTGTTCGGAAAATTCACACAAAAAGGTTTCTTTCAAATAAGGTCGAATCTAAATTCATGATCTGCTATTCAATCTTCTTGCTTGCTACTCGTTTGCAGCTGTTTAAAAACAGAGCAGCATATCAATTGATGTTAATACAGTCTGATGATATGAATATAATGTTTAATTGTGTTTGTACCACCAACCGCCGAGCAAAGCTCGGTAACCAGATATTGTTGTATGATACATCGTGCAAAATGTGTAGGTACTACTTAGTTACAGTTCTGTTTTATTCAGTGTGTTAATTGTTCGCATAATGCCTATTGTTTTAGTGACGCTTTCTGTTCTTAAAAACAAGTAAGTACCTAAATAAAATGTAAATGGCGAGTAAAATAATGAAATAAAATAATATTATAACTACACTAGTGGCTCTGTGAGCTGTAGACCTCGCGAGTATGTCGGTGGGAAAGCTGAACTGCTAACACACATAAAAAAAATAACCCAAATAATTTTCTTTCAATAACACATACAAACTTATGAATGTACCTGGTTACGTACATGCAGTATGAAAGTAGCCGCACCAATAACTTTGTAAACTACATTTCGCGATCTTTTATACAACCTATTGACTTTTTACTAAAATTATATAATCTGTTTCACTCTCATAGTCTTTACAAATCCAACGACACCTCATTTGTTAATATCCATCGAGCCGTTTGGGTTGTAGCGATTTTTTTACATTTTAAAACCCCATATCTCCGCCATTTTGAAAAAAATCAAAAAACTGGCTCGAGTAAAAAATTCTATTTATTTTTCCAACCGGCTCACAAAATTTCACGAGAATCGGTTCATAAATGCGACCTGTAGAGGAGAACAACCGGACATACAAAAGCATTTTTGCCCAAACCTGAAACGGAGACGCTTCGCTCGCTTCGCTCGCTCATCTGTTTCACTCTCATGGTCTTTACGAATCCAACGACACCTCATTTGTTAATATCCATCGAGCCGTTTGGGTTGTAGCGATTTTATCTCCGCCATTTTGAAAAAAATCAAAAAACTGGCTCGAGTAAAAAATTCTATTTATTTTTCCAACCTGCTCACAAAATTTCACGAGAATCGGTTCATAAATGCGACCTGTAGAGGAGAACAACCGGACATACGAAAGCATTTTTGCCCAAACCTGAAACGGAGACGCTTCGCTCGCTTCGCTCGCTCGGTCAATAAATACATTAATGTTAGTTTTCTATAACCGGCACGCACAACTTCCGAACGGGCGGTAGTATACAAAAATATTAATATTATATTGACGTTGACTAAGTAATATGTATGATTTTATGGTCAATAAAAATTTTGAACTGAACTGAACTGCACAATTTTGACTTGTTTTCCATCGACGCGTTGCGTTGGCAATATTTACACAATATATCATTTTGTATCTTCAACATATTTCATATTCCTAGATTTAACTGAATACCTTGTCCAACACCGGATTATTCGTGCTTCCTAGTTTTCCTTTGCATGCAGTCACAGAAGAGATAATAGTACTCCGTACAGAACGGCCACTCCCTTCCCCGCGCTGATTCAGATACCGCACCCCACCCCTGGCGTCAAGGAACGGATTGAAAGATCAATAGACGCGGCTGAACGCCTGACGAGTGACCGCGCGTATACGGTGAATAATAACCGGTAATATAATATGGTGAAGTTTTGTGCATTATTTAGTGTCTGTCGTCAACTAAAAACAGCAAAGACAGGAGATTCTTTCGGTTTCCGACTGATGAAAGAAGGTAAGCAACAGCAACTCTATTGTTGTTCTTTTGAGAAATAAAAATTCTATTTTTAACCGACTTCAAAAAAGGAAAGGTTCTCTTTCATATTTTATTTTCTAAGATGCCTAGTACTAAACCTTCCGTAATACATAATTATCAATTAAGTACATTTACTATAGGTATTCATTTCGTGCTATTCGTTGTTGGTGCGATTCAACAACGCGAACGAAGCACTTCGAGTTGAAAAGTAGGTAGTATGTGGGTCAATCAACTATTTTACCCACACTTTGCTGTCCCCGACCATTTATTATTAAAATACGCTAAATGGTTAAATTTACACATTTGACGAATATAACAATAGTATCTAAGCTAGCAGGCACTTGGCACGGGGAACTTGATTACGTTCTCGAAGATCTTCGTCTGTGTTTTTTTTTGCTCGCATGGCGCGGTATGGTGTCCTTTGATAGTGCCGTTGAGCTGCTAGTCCTCGAAGAACTTTCAGAGAGAGTGCGTGCATTGACAGAAAAGTGTGGGTTAAGTTGATTGACCCAAGTACGCACGCACTAACTTTGTCGCGGCGGCGGCGCGCCGCCATTAGCTGGGTCCACATACAGCGAGCTTCGGCCGGGTCTCGCTCGAACCCTGTCGTGGTTTGGTTGTTTTGAATCTCTCAGAGACTAGGTACCTACTTAACATAAAATTCGAATATTGTACAATCCTAACGATGTTTTTACCTAACCTACCTACAGTTCACGCCAAGTGTCTCTTACCTACTTCAGAATAAGTAATAGTAGGTAACAACAACATAACATAGCTTCACGCCTTTTCCCATAAGAGGTGGCAAAGGCACTGTGCCCACTTTTAGACAGTTATTCGATACCTACCTACTCCATTTTTATAACTTAATGTATGAAGGATCAAAGTGAACATTAACATTTTTTAGGATTTCAATGAGAACCCGACTAGGTACCTGTTTAAACGGCAGCGCCCCTACAAAGTCACTTCATAATAATGCAAACGCTTGTGTTCGGGTCGCGCCGTCGTCTTTCGGTTCGCCCGACGCAAATCGCTGCTTTTGCCGCGCTACCAGCCCTAGCAATATTTACGCACACATTTGCACGTATACAAACATCATTTAGTCATGTAGTAGTAATAGGTGCTTATTTCACGAGCGTTCTATGGAGTGTCCGAGGTGTGATGCAGTGCAGGCAAATAAGTTACACAACAAGAAGAAGTGACAAAAGTCTGTGGGAATGTGTAAATAAAACAGCTGTTTTGAATAGAACCATTTCACCGGTACCTAACTAATTTAAATAATAACGAGAAATGCGTCATTCGAGAGCTTGTCTACACAATCATTATTAGCGTGTGGGTTGATGAATGTATGTTATCTTATATCTTACTGCTACTTCTTCTTTATTCAGTTGCGAAGTGGAAGAAAATTCCCAATGCATATGTATTTATCATAATGCGAATACAGTGAGTTGTGTTGTGCATTAACCCCTTCTCTCTCAGAAGCACACCGCTCGAACGACCGAACAATGGCGAACTATTGTTATATAAGATTTGTCGGCGAAACAGATTTTCCTTCCAACACCCGTTTACAAACTTATATGTTTTTTTTTGAAGTAAAACTTCTTGGGGCACGGGGGTAAAATTTATTTAACCTCTCAACTGTGGGTTATTCATATATTTGCTTTTCAATTGATACTAGCCGGGTGCTATCACGAGTGGCTAAGAAATGTAACGGAAATTGGAATCGGTGACGTCAGGGTCGGCTGAAGACTTTTAAAACCGCAACTATTTTCAATACGGTTTTTAACTAATCAGATAAGATAATAATACATTCGTACAATAAAGAATGTTAATTAGTGAGAAAAAAACCTGATGAAACGTTAACAAATAAAAATTATTTTAAGCATTCTTCCACGAGTTCTTGATTTCCGGTATGGCCAAAACCAGTGACGTGACCAAAAACTACTTCGTTCAACCTCTTTGTTGGAACCGGAACTTATGTTTGACAGCTGTGCGATGCGATCCATACAGTTTGTAAGAAAAGAGTTTCATCAATGTCACACGGGTCGATATGGATTTCTAAAATGATGAACGAATCGTTTTGTGGCCGGTAACTATGGAATAGGTACCTAAAACGCGCTGCGTAGTCGCGCGCGCAACGGGCAGCTAGTAATCGCATAAAGTCACTTAGAATCATCCAAATGTGATATTTAGTTTTCAAGCAAATTCCGATGTGATGGATGGCTGCATTAAGATTTCTTGAAAACAATAATTAGGTACCTAGAACTGTTCTAAAGCCACTTTTTATTATATAGTGCAGTTCAAGTCACAAATTAGCAGTTTAGCTACTAAGTACGTGTTATACCTACCTATTTAATGTTTATCTGTAGTAAACGGCCAAAGCGAGGTCTACAGCTTACAGAGCCATAAGTTTAATGGCTTATTGTTTCGCTTATTTGTTTGTATGTAATTTTTGTAATACATATTTTAAAGTTGAATTGTTGTTATAACTGTTGAAATTATACGATTTTGATTATAATAAGCTTTTGTAATTTTAAAGTTAATGCTTCATGCCAGTCAATAATGTTGAAGTAAAATATCAAAATCGAGGTATGTCGTATGGCGGACTAAGGAAATGTCAAGAATAAAATTAAATAAGAGTTACGTCTTCGCTTCGCGATGAAGTAACCCTAAAAAATCCTAGCAAAGTAGGTATGTATAGGTTAGCGGGGGTAGCATAAGGCACGCCAGTCACCCCAGCCACGCATTTTGTCACAATTTAATGTCATATCATAATGAATGCGCTCTATTTTATGGAGAAACATCATTGAGACGCGAAAGGAGTTGGCAATTTGGCAAAATGACTGCCCCAGACATGTACAAAGACTTCTCAATAGCCAATTAATAGCATTTAAATATTCTCTCATAAATTACTGCGTCTTTAGTTAGTTTGTAGAACTTGAAGGAAATGATTAAATAATTAAGAGTTGTCACTTCATACTCTATGATTCCGCCATTGATTAGTGACTTTTGCCATCGTTAAAAATAACATGCAACATAATTGCCAATTGCCAACTAGCAAAACTGTTGAAAACAGGAGGTTTCCAGAGGAGTGGCTAGATGGCGTTATGTTGCATGTTATTGCAAAATGGTGCTTATTTCTAGCGACGGCAAAGGTCACGGAATCATATTGGAATCACGGAGTATTGAGTAACAACTCTTATTTACCTATATTTTTTTTTTCTTCAAGTTCTACAAACTAAATACAGACGCAGTAAATTAAATTTATGAATGAATATTTAAATGCTATTGGCTGTTGAGAAGTCTTTGTACATGTCTGGGGCAGTCGTCCATATATTGATTTAGCCATCTTCTTTGTCATTTATCTGCGCGACTGAGGTGAGTGGCAAGCCTTATGGTAGCCCCGCAGGTACACATTAACTTGGAATAGTTGAAAATACGTACTCGATCAATTAAATAAAGGGACTGGGCACAGAGACAAGCAAAGCAATGCATACATTTGAGCGAGACGGCTTAAAGACGTGACGTCAGATGGTATATAATCTGAGCGAGATGCAAATAGTAGTGACACTATTGAATGAGTTAAGTATATCCCCACGAGCGCGACAAATTGTAGATAAGGAATGGTGGGAAATAAATGACATGACGTATTAAAAGTAAGTACAAGTATAAAATAATTTCAAATAATCGGACGTCTGAAACATAAAAGTAACTTGAAGCAGAGATTGGATCTCAAAATTGGAAATTTAAATCTCTTTTAGTATAGGTAGGTATAGGTGTATAGTATAGGTACCACTTAATGATCTAGCTACAGAAGTTTTACTTCTAACACGTGTACGGTGTTACACGCGTATTTTTTTTTACATTTTATAACCCCATATCTCCGCCATTTTGAAAAAAATCCAAAAACTGTCTCGACAAAAAAAAACTATTTAATTGTTCAACCTACTCACAAAATTTCACGCGAATCGGTTGAGAAATGCGCCCTGTAGAGGAGAACAGGAAAACAAACAAACAAACATACGAAAGCATTTTTGGCCAATCCTAAAACGGAGACGCTTCGCTCGCTCGGTCAACTATTGAAATCAATTATTCATCTGAAGCATATTAAACGAACGTTCTCACGGCGGCGATGGAAAACATTATGTGGAGAACCATAATGGCTATAGCTGCGAGTGCTGCGGCGAAAGGATAACCCCCATCACCAAAACCGGAGTATTGAAAAACTGACTTAAATTAGGCTCAACTTTGGCTCTGCCACCCCGTGTGGTAAAAACACGTGACGCTATTGACAGCTTTTTAAATGCTCTACAAAGCAATTTAGCGGCGGACGTTATTACCACACATAGGCAAATCATCATCATTATCTACACATTTACACGGGTAACAAAACACTTTTTTAAGCGTATAGGTACAAATAATGTCGATTTCCTGTTGCACTCTTTCAACCAGAATGAAACGCGCGGTTTATCAGCGGAAGTAGGCACGTAAGTTGTTTCATTTGCAACTCCGGCGCACGCCGCGTCATCGACACCTGAAAACCTCGGAGTATAGCGAACGCCAAATATGCAGTTTCCTCTGAAGTTGCCGCGTTGCAGGTTCAGTTAATTTAATTAATCCCGCACTAATATTATAAATGCGAAAGTTTCTGCGTGTGTGTGTTCAGTTTGTTACTGTTTCACACTGAAACGGCTGGACGAATTAAGTTGTTATTTAATACACACATCGTTTATGAGCTAGATTAATATATAGGATAGTTTTTATCCGACTGCACCAGAAGGAGGATAATGTTTTTTCCGTAAATGATAATTCCTAGGAACACGCAGTCAAAGTTGCGGGCACCAGCTAGTTATTAAATAAGGGAGCTGTAGGATTGTAAACTGTGATGTCAATAACCCTCCCTTCGGAAGGCTGTCGGGTAAAAATGTATGGCTTTGGAGCTGTCAATTTTTTTTTGCTAAACAGACTTCATCAAGATGTCCACGCAGGTTGTACAAGAATCATTGAAACTGGACTCGCACAACAAGAATGACAAAGCGGCAAGTGCAGCCCCGATCATAGTCACGCTTTTTGCATTTCTCGGTCATTCATTTCATTACAATCGTGCTGGGGTCCGATTCCGCTAGAAAAATCGAGGCTCAGTGACAAAGATACGATGATGAGACTCTACTAAAGTGCATGTTTGATGTTTGGGGAATATTTACTAAAGTAAGTAAAAACTAAATGACATTGGAAAGTCAAAACCTGAATTTTGCGTACACGAATAAAACCTGTGGGTAGTTCTTAGATAATTTAACGTCCTTTAAAATTGTGCATTTTTTTCTATCGTATCTATGAATTTCGTCGTCCGCCGTGGGTAATTTCTTTAAAGTAATACCTAAAACACATGATTTTTTTCGGTCGACAATGAAACCTGTGGTAGTTATAAGATAATTTAACGTTCTTTAGTGCAATATTTGTTTTCGTATTCTCATTAGAATTTTGAAAAAATTACGTTTATGTGATGAATTTAGAAAACTAAACTAGTATATTCTGATACGTTTGTATGAACCGGTTAGGCCATAATTCATATCTGTACGACGACGTGGGTAATTTTTCCGTAGTAATGTTACCAATGTCTTTTAGCCCATTAATTTGAGTACATTAAAGAAATCACGAATTACGAATTAATTTGCCCACAGGCGTACCCCGATAGGAGTAAGATTGAGCCTTACTCCACGCTGGCTCAGTGCGTTTTGGTGGATAGTTTTTAGCATAGGTACGATTAAATAATGTATTGGGAAAAGTATAATAGTGTCTTTTGATAAACTTCAGTCTCCATAGCTGCGACGGCGATAAGCTAGCCCCCTGTTATGCAAATTGAGTACGATATAACTGCCAAGAGTCGCTACACTTGCACACCATTCCAGTAGGCAAAGGCGTGACGCTATACTATGTTAACTTTTGATTAGGTATATATTGCACATATCAGAAAAAAAACACAAACAATACAGAAAAGGCATGAACAAAGGCAAGCTTATCTCTAAAAAGAGATTTCTACCAGCAAACCCAGGATGGACAGGATACATTTTAAAACTCAAAACGGGTAGGCCTATGTGCTAAAGTAAAAAATATATATAAATAAATTATGTGAATAATTGTTGTTTTTACGTTGCTCGGCCGGCTCCGTGAGTTACGATGTATGCCTAAAGCGGACTGCAATCGACGTCATTTTGTTACAAGAATACAATCCCAGTTTCATTGCAAGACGAAAACGAAATCTCAGGCGCCGAGCGACGTTTCAAATGCTTATGCTAATGAGGAAATTGTCGAGGATTTTTTTTTTCAGACTTCACGGCTGTCGCTCCGCCGCCGTGGACTGTTCGATGGACATTCCGAACGTGTGATATGAAATGGCAACAGTTATATTAACTAAAATTGTATAGGCCGGAAATTATGAAAATACCCACCGACACTTATTTGGAGTTTACTCCTTGTACTTTCGCCCATTTATTTGTACGGATCTTACATACACGAAATAGGTAGAAAACACGTTTTTTAAATATGCATGGAATATCATCGTTAATCCGAGATTAGTGCTTAAAATCTTTCAGGTCTTACACACAAACACAAACGGCAACTTTACATTTCATAAAAAAAATAAACAAGGTAAAATTGAAGAAGGTAATTATTAAATTATCCCCTCCATCCTAGGTTTGCTGGAAGAGATCTCTTATTAGAGATAAGCTCGCCTTTGTACATGTTTTTTTCTAATATTAAGTGTCTGTATTATGTTTTCTGTGCAATAAAGTATAAAATAACATAAGTATAACATAAGGTAGATCGCTCTCAAATGAAAAATATGGGTGAATTGTTTGTGCTTTGTGAGTTTTGGATCCGTACTAAAACATTTGTGAATTAAGATAACGATATTGTTCATAATCATAACTTTGCGTATCTATCGTTACTAAAAAATAGTAAAAAGATTGATTAGAGCCTACAGAGAAGTACCGGCGCCGTACTTTCGATTTCGTGACGCAGGTAATTAGCATGGCCTCGGCGGACGTGAGCTGCGTAACTCTTAGCGGAACTGCGCACGCGCACCTCGATCGTGTAAGGCTCTACACGCACGATTTAACTGAACACCTCACTGGAATGCATTGCCATTACAGCGCTGTAATGACGTCACAACTCTAGGTGTCCAGTTATGTCGATGCAGTATGTCGGACTAACGTGGAGACGCGCGCATGCGGCAATGAAGCCATTTTCACTTTCTTTTAAATTATTTGAGTTTCGTTCTAAATTCTAACCGGCCAGCCTGATTAATATTACGGACTGACATTCTTGCGTCAGGCCGAGCGCTAGAAATTCAAGTGGAAATCGAATTAATTATTATCGTATCTTCGATCGCGCCCGCGGCTGTCATTTGTTCCGAATGGTTCTATGATGACTCATGTTCCTATGGCCGGCCGATCACACTGCGAAAATAAAGTGTAGATTTTAATCGTTTTATATTTATATCATACTGGCGTCTCCAATTCCCGGAGCGAGAGACAGGTATCCCGTAAACGTCAAGCGAGTAGATAATCGTGTATCGAATGTGCGAGAATCATACCGGAAGTAGCCCTGCATGATGATAAATGGATCCATTTATCGATCACCATTTTTTATTTGATTACAGAGCATAGCATAGCAACCCAGACTCGATTATTAACAAGATCGATATTCGAAACAACTATTTCTTTTGTTCTTCTCGTTTTATAAAATGACATTTAAATGGTGCTCGTTATTGAAAGTAATCTATTTCAAGGTTATTATCGGTATACTCGTATAAACTAGAACAGTACTATAAAATTATTATCAGTAAAATATCATTTGTGGACTCTAACACTAGACGCATAATTCAAACCGTAATTTAAATGTCGTTATCTTAGAACAAAGAATTTATTTTATTTACTTTTTTAATTGTAATACGTAGTACTTTGGTTTGGTGGGCCCTAGTCAAACCGTACTTATACATGTTTAGTTGGTACTTTGTCAATTAAAAAAGATTAAATCACTAGTTAAGACTAAATCACTAGTTAGTACTCAAACAAATTAATTAAAATATATCCAAATGCACGGCCTGCTGCCAAAAAACATCTTTTAAAACACGATGAACCAACAAGTGATTTGAGTTTGAGTTTATATTGAAGTTTGCCCTTCATGCAACTCAAATGTCATACTGTCATTTCTAATCAGAGATAGCACCGGCATGACTTTAAATGTCAATCATACTTCGAGTTGTGCATACGGGTGTCCGCACTATAGCGAGGTAGGTTAGGGTAACCACGCTGTTTTATCAAATCACACTAAACAATAAACGATTTTTTATTTTATAATAACACCTATAATACGACATGTAATTTATTTGCAATGGGAAATACTTGAATAATCCTTTTTTTAACTCGTGGGTGCCGGTTGGCAGTTTAACAAATTATGTAAACAAATATTCGTTATTATTAACTAATAACCATACAGTATCTGTGAGCAGAATACTTGTTGTCACGCCTATTCCCATACGGGACAAATAAATCCAGGAACTTGTTTGGTGGTGCTTGAGTTGAAGCAGAGTGGTGCCATAATATTCACATATATATGTTACCATCAATTATCAATTATACTTTATTGCACAGAAAACATAATACAGACACTTAATATTAGAAAAAAACATGTACAAAGGCGAGCTTATCTCTAATAAGAGATCTCTTCCAGCAAACCTAGGATGGAGAGGATAATTTAATAAAAGGTAGACCTACATAAGTGCACAACGATAAATATTAAAATAATAGACTACTTACTAATAAATACATAAATACCATATTTTTTTTACAGCATTTCTTGACAAAGTATGCATGAGTGCTTGTATGTTTGTGTGTCAATGGAAGGATATGCACCTGCGTGAGCGCCCGCATACTAATCGCGTCCCGCGGATTCCCTCGCGATGTTAAGCAACACCTGACTTTGCCTCCAAGGCGATATAATAAAGTGACTCCTAATTATATTCAGTGAATTAATTCGCTTTCGACAGCTCAAAACCTGCATACATACATATGCTCACGCCCCTTTCCTGGATGAGGGGCAAGCAGAGACTAAAGACCACCACTTGCTATACGATCCTAGAAAACATTCTCGCTTCCTCGACATTTAAAACTAATTTTTATTACATCTCCTATAATATTGCTTTTGTTGTACGCAATCAGAATATGTCAAGTTAAATAATAGAAATAGATACTTAGGAAGTATATTTAAAATAATTTAAAAAAATATTATTTTTAAAGATTAACAACTCACTGAAAAAATACATAAATTGTATATTTTATTTAACACATCACTGGCACTTGATGACGAGCAATATCTATTAAATATCGCACGCACGTGGGATATGTACGTGACGATTTATTAGGTTAAATATTTATTAATATTTCAAGTATATTTGTGAGACTACGTGTAAAACTGACAAACATGAAGTTAAATGGTATTGACATTGTGAAACTGATATTTCATTCTATTTTTAGGGTTTCGTATCTCAGAAGGAGAAACCCTTAAGGATCACTCGTGCGTCTGTCCGTCCGTCCGTATGTCACAGGCAATTTACTCAGAACATATTTGACCGATGAAGTTGAAAATTGGTACACAACCTAAATCAACATCTGTTACCCAAAGACAGAGGTGCAATGTAAATATGGAATATAGGGGCCACTTTTGAGGGGCCAAATGAGAAAAAGAAAAAACAATATATTCCGTGTGATATATCAAATGAAAGCGCATAGTGTGAGGATCTTAAATGTATTTTTATATTATTTTTAGGACTTATTTGATAAAGTTGTGCTTAATAATATGACCGATTCGCATGTCATCAAAACCTCTAGGGTACTTACCGAAATCCTAAAAATCTGAAATTTGTCATGCAAGCACTTGTTTGGACCCATATCCCATAAAAACTCCGAAATCCACAACTTTAATCCCCTAACACCCTAAATCTGGGGTGCAAAGTTTGTATGAAAAACTGAATTTTAGGGTATTTTGCTGGGGTTAGGCCTATTATTGTTATACGAAACTCTCTCCACGCGAGTTCAAATCGCACTTGGAGGCTTTATTAACCACGAACTTCAACTACTTAATGCTATTTAATTTAATTTGCATTTTTATTAGGTATATTTTTAAGTCAAATGCTTGTAATATTATTTCACGTTAACGTTGTTTTTGCAATTAAGGTTTTTAAGGTTTACAAGTTAATTGCCAAAAGAAGACGCTTTCGAACATAGTGTGACGTAATCTAACGATATTCGTCAAATTCTCATAATGTAGACTTCTGGGGGACAGATATAATATGTACATGCTCACGTAGGTACGTACGTACGTATAAACTGGTCAAAAACATAAGCCTGTTGCCATTGTCGTAGTCGAGTAAAAATAAAGTGAATTCAGCTTAAAATGTTCCTAATCCAATCTTTGTGCGGACACAGGAGCCACTGAAAATGATAACTCATCAAACTCATTCAACGCTGGTTTTTACGTCGTTGCGTTGGCAACCGATGGTTAAATAGTCCCGATCGGGGCTCAGTATCAATAGCGAATCTAAATAGAAGTGCATTAACCATTCCACCATCAGGAAAAATAAAAAGGCGCAGTGTACACAAGGCCGAATTAACGCGCGACATTGAAGCATTGCAAAATGAGCCGAGTCTCTAGCTGACCCACATACCGCGCGCGCGTCGCATCCGTGATATTAGAAAATGCTACACTTGATAGCTTTGGATACCAAGGCGTTAAGACGCACGATTGAGCGTTTATTTTGACGCTTTAAATGTTTAATTTATGCGCTGATTATATGCGCTGATATTTAGTTAGGTAAGGGGCTGAAAACGACGACTTATATATCTATCTTTCAATGTTAGTAGCAAATATTCAGTATTTTTGGTAACAAAGTCTATTTTGCTATGCGTCTTTAAGAATTAATGGTTAAACTAAAAATCTAATTCAAATTTATTGTTCTTCAACTAAACACGACAGGCAATTTATACAGCTTTTGTCCTGTTTAATGAGATTAGTTCCATAATGACTATAATGAATGAGTCATCCTAACACCACATGTCCAATTGGCACAAACTGGTGCTCACATAGCCACAGAAGAGATAATAGTAGCTGTGAGTGAGCGAGAGGTTTTAAGTTTTTTCGTGTGCACCTATAAAACATACCTTTGTCCATCGATCGAGAATTTAATAACAATCAACAAATATTCTTTGACAAAGTGTCGTAAATAGTAAGCTTATTAATTAGATATTTCAGTTTGATATGAAAAGAAATGACTGAATTACATATTGTTGTTTGTAATTAAATTGTCGATCGACGAACAATTGTTTTTAGGAGTGCACGATTCTATGTTCTTTGTCACTTGTGCATCCGGGCTTGTGTTAAATCATAACAACAAGTTTCGCAAGCAATTGCGTCATTCAGACTAGACTGAGCACACTATTATACATCTATACGTCATGCCGAAGACGTTTGCGACTGAAAAATACATGAAACGGACGAATTTGTCTAATTTCTGTGTATGCGTGCCTAATTTGAACGTTCGCGTTTTCGTAAACAAGTTCAAAGTAGGAGTTTTATTTGTCTTGTAAATGTTATTCGCGTTATAAAACGTAGCATCGTCGTGTCGGCAGTTGTAGTTATCAATACAGTAATTATTAAGAAAGGAGCGATAGCGTGGATTGTCGTTTTAATTCAGACAGCTGTTATTTGCTCTTTGTAGAAGTATAATTTAAATTGCGTTATTATTGTGTGATAGGTAACTAAACTATCACTGTAATAAAATTGTATTAGCGTGCGTGTATGTATTTACCCACACAAACAAACCTGAGCGGATACAAAACTAAGCGAAACTTTCTAGAAAACACAAGCATATTTGGCTTCCTGGTTACTCTATTATCTTCATATTGTCGCGTTACCGCCGATAACAATGAAATGAGCGCCCAAAATGTCACACGAAAGATAAGATTTAAGTGTGCCCGTGAACTACTACGCCCAAGCCGTGAACTGTTCCAAACACATTCGTCAATACAGTAAACAACAATGTTAGTACTTGCAACAAAGATAAAGGTACAAATCAATGAGTTTATCATATCAGTGGGTTGACCACAGACATGATAAACTTTCGTTACGCGTGGTAAAGTATGACCGCAAGTGACAGAACATGACGACGACGTGCAGTGTGCAGTGTTGGTTGACCCTAATAGGCAAGTGGGCGTCCTACGGCCGATTTTTTAATCCGCAGAAAGCGTTTCTCTATCTGTTTAATTGAGGATTTCGACATTCACGCTCGTTAAATTTCAAAGAAAGCTATCTGTATCGTTATCTGCGAATCGAAAAATCATCCCCTAGTCAATTAGGCGATATGCGTTGTACCCAATTGTTAAAAATATGTATTTATGTACGTATCTGTTGTCGAAACCGAAACGAAAAGGTTGCTTGATTGAAAGCCCAATGATTAATTGAAGCAAGCCTCGCGCTGCACACATGGTAAAGTTGATATGATCGTGACGTCAATATTTATGGTTGGTTGGGCTATGCCTCTTATTTCTAATTTGTCGGTCATAATTTATGTGCAATAAAGATTATTAATATGTTGCTAATTTAGTCATATATCTGATGTAGGTCGGTACAAAATATTCTTTGTCCGTCCTGGGCTTGCTGGAAGAGATCTTTTTTTAGAGATAAGCTTGCCTTTGTACATGCTTGTCCATATCTTTTTGTTTTTTGTCTTTTAATTGCAATAAATATATACGAAAAGTTAATTTTGACAATTTATATAGCCATGTTAACGAACACACAAAACAAACAGCGGCGACTTTTCTCAGACGGCGCGTAGCGAGGTACAGATATGTTGGTCACAAAAATAAATGATAAAAGGCCCGTCCTCTCGTTGGGTAGATTAATTGTCTATAATATATTAATTATATGAGAGTCACGTAAAAATACTTAACATGACCTACTCAATTTCAATCGCCCATCTTTGCCCGCCACTAAATCCATTTACCCGCCGATGCCCCGGCCCAAATAGATGTTGCCCGCTGAGTTCCTCAGGCGGGCCGTCCGTCCGCCCAGGCCGACTCATTGCAGGTTGAAAAAGGTTTATAAATCGGTAAAACACACTAACAGTAACCTCCACAAAATCAAAGGGATCATGTTCATGGTACATCAATCAAAGTTAAGAACATTGTTGGTATTCCTAGGGCATTAAAAGTAATCATAGATTAACCTTTTTGAATTTGGTAGATAGCCTGAGGGATCGGCTTTGTTTACAAAATAAAACTTTAGTCGATCGACTATGGTAGGTACAATATACATACCTAGTATTGTTATAAACGGTTTGTTTACACTGTAAATAATTACAATGAAACGAATTCATCATCAATTTAGTGGGTATTGTATTGTGTTTGTTTTACAATTAGTTACTCTATTTATGGATTACATAAGGCAACAGGCAGGTGTAGCTGAAAGTTGTATGATTCGAATCCTATACGCTTCCTGCTAATTACAAGAAGAACACAGAAATTAGACATTTCTCTACAGCATGTATATACATAAAATTCATGTTGAGCTACGAATGGCGTATACATCAATGGGTAATTTATAAAAAAAAAACCATAGTTAGAGGCGGCACGCGGCATCAGCCAATTTCATAGGCAAGGGAGTTGTTTAAAGGCGAGCTTATATACTATGTTTTCCTACTCAACTTACCGCTAAATCGTCAAAGAGATCACTAGCCGAGATGAGCGTCGCGGTTTCAGGCCCCAATTTGATTACACCCATTGTGGATAAGGTCACAGCTTCTCACCAACACGTAGGTCAATAGCAACCAGACCTCTTTCGTGAGGTTTATACAACTGGCCTGTTTGGTGCACGGTCTCTTTTACAACTGGCCTTTTTTGCTTTTTTTTGCCAGCGCGGGTGTCGCGTCGTGCTAGCGGTGTTGTCGAGCCGCGGGGACTGACTTGGCTCGAGAACGCAGACCGAGCCAGACCAGTGAAAGGGTGCTGACGTCATTACGATAACGCGTATATCCCCCCCCCCTCCCGGGCCGAGGGGGCCACTTGTTGCTACACGACTACTGTCTTGCACGCACATCTAACGCCGTCTCTGTCATACTTTTATTTTTTGGCGATATCAAATAAAGATATCGAAGAATACCGCAATCAATTCTTCGGAATAAACACGTCGTTCTTTGGAATGTATTTTTAGACAGGAGAGGAGCATTTTCGTAGCGTCCTTCAGGGATCGTAGCAAGGTCTGCTACGATGCGTTACGCACGTAGCCCGAACTACGCCATATTTTTGTGCGTAGCTACGTCGACAAAGGAACTGCCTTACGAAAGTATTACGCCTTATTGTTATTTATTACGATAGGCTATTTATTCCCATGAAATTGGAGTTATTTACTGGCCTAACCTGGGGTTGGTGATATTTGTTCGTTTTTATACGTTTATATTTATCAATTTAATATTTTTGTCGGCAGTAATTCCCAACATTTTGAAACGCAGATCTGAGGTATACCTAATGAAAGGCGACAGATCAATGACAACACAAGGTCGCTGTGTCTGCGCGTGACCTTGAACTTTACTATCTGTTGGTCTGCTCACTATGGGGTCGACAGCGAAGTGGTTAAAAATATTCGACACTTCTGGTGCCAGATGCTTAATATAACAATAGCTAACAGCAATAGCTACTAGCTAGCTTGGCAATTTAAGGTAAAAATGGAAATACATATAAGTATTTTTTTTTAACGCAGTTGGCCGTATTTTTCATTATTTATTTATTTGCCAACTCTACTGGGGCAATTGTTTGATTTTCTAACACATAAAAAGAGAGTTTAAAGAATTAAGGAACTAGTTTATTCAACACTGCATTTTGCGTGACAGGGCTAGCCCATCGCCGCAGGCTGTATTAAGTGTATTAATAAATTATGCAGAAAATCAATTACCTGTTATTACATTATGAAACATTAATATATGCACACGAAGTACATATCGTTAATTGGGCAAATCAAGTTTGAAAGCACGGCTTGAACCATCTGGGTCAAGGTCAGGTGAAGCAAGGTCATGATTTAGTTGTGTTCGATCAGTAATGGCTTCCGAAATGTTGTTAAAATATGTACGTACCAATTAGATGGTACTTCAGTTGGTAAAGGATTCTTTGCATTCAGTTGTATTGTAAGTTGTATCTTTGATTTACTTAACAATTGATAATAATTATTATAAAATATTTAAAAGCGGTCAAGAGCGAGTCGGACTCCTTAACGAAGGGTTTCGCGCCATCTTACAAGAAGAAATACAATTAATCACGATTCGTGTATGAAGGAATTCGTATAGTTCAATATTTGTTGCTGTATCGCCAATATATATTAAAATAATCGGTCAAGTGCGAGTCGGAATCACACAAGAAGGATACCGTACCATCGTACAATAATACTTAAGCACTCAAAACAATAAAACAAAACCATAAAGAAAATTAAAAAACCAGCCAAGTAAGAGTCGGACTCGCGCACGAAGGGTTCCGTACAATTATCTATAAAAACGTGTCTGTTGTATCGAGGCCCCCTTTAATATTTATTATTATCTTATAGCGGCAACAGAAATACATCATCTGTGAAATTTTTAACTGTCTAGCTACCAAGATTTATGAGATACAGCCTGGTGACAGACGGATAGACAGACGGACAGCGGAGGCTTAGTAATAGGGTCTCGTTTGGCACCCTTCGGGTACGGAACCTTAAAAATTATTATGCCCTCACGAGAATTTGAACTCACGACCTGAGGGCCTACAACATACCGGCTGCGCCACCACATGTGAGTTGATGCGAAATATACCATCATATTGAAATGCGTGGGTGTATCAAAACACGTCTCTTGGTTGTTGTTGCGGCAACAGATATATACGCATTCTGTGAAAATTTTACTTTCTAGCTATTACGGTTCGTGCTCAAGGACCCGCTGATGGACAGACAGACAGACGGACAGGCGGACAGACGGGCAGACAATCGGACAGCGTCTTAGTAATAGGGTCCCGTTTGGCATCCTTCGGGTACGGTACCCTAAGAAATCAGCTGTCTACTTAGGAGTGGTTCATGAAATGCAGCCGGCTGATGGACAGACGGACGGACAGCGGAGGCTTTTCCTACGTACGGTAGTACGGAACCCTAAAAATCTAATTCGGTAATATAAGCCATTGCACCATGAGAATTACTCAAATTCTTAGAAAATCTTAGGTACATTGTATCTGTCTTTCAATACCATATTTAATACGCTTATAGTAATTCAGATCCTATTTCTTTGTAGTAAGGTTTGATGTGAAAAGGACATAAAGATCAAGATGCGGATCATAAGAGCCGGCCCTGCAAGGTTGCCCTACATCCGCATTTGTTGCTACTTTAAACACCTTATTTGCGTACAACGAATGTATTGCGTACTACCAAGTTATACTCTCAGGGTTGTATGGAAATGGAGAATAAGCCGAATAGCTATTGCCACTTGAGCAATTGAATCAGGACCGACAGTAAGATTTAAATTCAATAGTTATACTAAATACTACTTATAATTATGAATAAACATAGTAATCGTAAGCTTAAAGTAATAATCGAAGTCTGTTTTCTAAACACCGCGCCGCCTACGTCTCGGAAATATAAATTCAATAGAAAGAACCGAGAACCAATCAGTGAGATTCAAAATGTCATGGAACTTTATTTGGTTTGGTTATTTTTGGTAGGTAAATTGTGAGCTCAGATTGGACAAATCTGTACTGAGAAACCATGATGATGATGGTTTATTGGTATCATATAGTCTCTGGGTGACATATACACAATATGAAATTATGTAATAATTTAACAACAACTAATAATATAATAATTTGACAACTGAACATACCTATATGAGTTGCTCGCTTATCATCCGCTATCATTATTTGTGGATTGTGCAAACCAACAAACTGCCAAATGTTATCCAATTATATAATGGCAGGCAAATTACAACTCAACAAACCATTCGTCGTAATATTTAAAATTCCATAGCGTTTGAATGTTTTTAAATAATGGGATCACTTAATAATTAAAGAAGTAATTTATCTTAAGTAGGCACACTCATTATACGAACGTTCTTATGGTAATATCTGCGGAGATGGACTGTCCTTATGGGAAAAGTCGTATTACTAAGTATGTTTAATTGTTTTGTCTAGTTTATTAACTACTAGCTCATCCAACGACCCCGAAAACCCATTTTTTTTCTTCGAAAACGGATTTCTCGCAAAAATATAATAGTCTTGGTACTTCTCCTCTCTACTTTTAGATTTCTCATGTATAAAGCAAAGCTCTTGTTAACACTGCCCCTCGATCTCTTAGTTATAATTTAGCCTGATGTACTTTTCCATGATTCTTTTTCATTTTCTGATTTCCATTAAATTAATCATCCTTACGAAAAAAATATCATGCGTCAAAAGCATACCACAAATCTCTAACATTGTTATGCAAATTCGTATTTTCGCATGTTTTTCACTATCCGCGTTCATTGCTCTTTTCCGGACAATAGGCGTGTTTAGTTTTCGCGAACAACAATTGTTTCAACGCTTGTGCGTTGGTGTGGTTGGTTGGTGTTGTGTTGGTGCGCCTGCTTCTGGTTTTATTGTGTCGCTCCGTGTAAACGAACCGGGGCGACATCACGGTCTAATGCGTGCAGTTTTGGCAATGACCTCGTCTCGGAAAGGATATGTCGTAGCCATATCGTGAAATTTGGCCACATTCGGCCACGGCCAGCTATTTCATGATTATGGCCAAGCCATTTCTGGCTATATCATGATATAGCCGGTTTTAATGAAAACATGTTTTTTTTAAAACATTGTTATTCAGCACTACGTGATGATTTTTAGGGTTCCGTAGAGAAACAAGGAACCCTTATAGTTTCGTCAAGTCTGTCTGTCCGTCCGTCCGTATGTCACAGCAACTTTATTCCAAAACTATTAGGACTACACAGTTGAAACTTGGTACGTAGATGGACCGATTTGGAAAATTATTTTTTGTTTGAAAGGGTTTACCTTCCCATTGGTCCCATTGACACCAGGTCAGGATCGGATTATGGGATCCTGGAGAAATCGAGGGAACTCTTCAAATATTATAGGCAGACCAATAGTGATTTTTGTGTTTTTCATAATAACTCATGCAAATGCACATGGTAAGCATAATATTGTGATGCGGAACTGCTGATGTAGACCACATATGGCCACCAGAACTGCTCAATACTAGGTACAAATACAATGCGTGGCTGATGGGCAGGCAACGCATAGCCTAAACCGGTGGACCTAGAGTCATGAAACTTTGTACAGAGGTTCCTTAGTAGCGTGGGGTAGCACTGACATGGGATTTGACAAAATTAAGTCCCCCAAGGGGGGGGGGGGGATAAGGGGTAGCAGTTTGTATTAAACTCAATCTAATCAAATAGGGTTTGTGGAAGTCGGTTTTTTCTAAAGTTTACTTTTTGTTTCAATTATTTCTATATCAATACGATTGAATGTCCATTGGTTATATTTTGCCATGCCGTCCCTGTCCGCGTAGGCCTTAAGTCTTCATCTAAGCTACCGTAGTGTTTGCCCTAAAAGATTTTCATCGTTTGATGATATTTCACGTTTGGCCATATCGTGATATGGCTAATTCGACGATATGGGTACGACACCATAGCGCTCCCATACATGACGATCGATACGACCCGAAAACGACGAAATTCAGATTACATAACTTAACATAGGCTGGCCTAACGCTACAGCTTGGAATGAGGAATCATTCGTTACTCACTAACATTGACTATCTGGCTAATCCTGGACAAAAATATGCCTTTGCCTCTCCGTATGGGGAAAGGCGTGACGCTGTGTTTGTTTATTAAAGTTATATTAACACAACTAATAAATAAGAACAGTTAATAAAGACGGGCCTCAATCTGGTACTCTGCAGCTGCATTAATAGCACTGATAACTAGTCACCAACACAAGTAATTTGTTTTGTTTTAATGACTAAGCTGAGACATAGACCTTGTTTAACGCTAACCTTGATTCAAAGTTCACACCTTTCTCTCTATGGCTCCATAAACCAACTTGTTTTTCAATGTATACTTGTGCATTATTTACATTTGTGATTGCTGTACATAGTTGTGTAAATATGCTTTATTTACACTGCAAACGAATAGCGCTCACTTCGCAACGGCTCCCTTGTAATTAAAAATGCTATAGTATTCTTCAGATAATATGTAAGTGCAATGACCTTGGAATATACAGGGTGATATTTAATTATCTGACCATATTTTGGGGAATGATTATACCCATCATTATGAAGAACTTTCCCCAAGGAACATAGGGTCGCATACGAAATATTTTTTTGGTCTGCCATAGTAACTTGAAATCAGCTGATCGGGGCAATGTACTGGGGGGACGAAAAAAAAATTCCGTTTGCGACTATATGTTTCATGGGGAAAGTTGTTTATAATGATGGGTACTATCATTCCCCAAAATATGGTCAGCTAATTAAATGTCACCCTGTATAGGTTGATTTGACTTTCATAATTAATCCCTGAGTGTAAAATAAATGAATAAGCGTGGCTGGACCTACTACAAGACACTCGGTGCTCTGGCGCATCTTCTCTTCCTGTTCCATCGAATTCTAAGCTCAAAGTTTACTGTCGAATACGGTGACAGATTCTTAAGTTTCATGATTCACTCTTTGAATCTCAAATGGGAACACTACAAAAATACTCCCGTAACTAACCACAGTTGTTTAATGTTATATTTTGTTAACCGTAAGAACTCTAACTTAGTTAATTATTTTTAAGCCGACTTAATCATAAGATGTATGGCTTATAAAATAAATAAGATAAAAAAAAACTATGATAGATCCTAGTTTGATTGTTCGTATGTTTTTCTCCGTGACTATGTATCGGATTTATTATTTATTTTACGTTTTCAAGTTGCTCTTTCTAATCGCACTGTAAATGTAAACATCTACTTACGCTAATCTCTTCAAGAGCCGTCTCCACGTTTACCTGAAACAGAAATCAAATTCATAATGTATAATGTGTTTATTGCACACAGATAATTCATCAACGAGCTTGTCTCGAATAAGAGATCTCTTCAAAGTAATGTTTTCAGCTCGTAGCTAAATCTAAGCATCGAGTTGGAACAGTTGGGCCGCGCCGGCAGGCACTGTATTAAAATAAAATAAAAAGCAAGCCTAACATATTGTACCATTTATATAACGATTAGATAAAACATATTCAGATCCGGTGCGAAATTGTAAAAAATAACATTGTGATAACAGATTTTATGGCAACTTCAGGACTTTTCTAACGCTGACACTCGTGATGAACAAAGTAACGCTGACACTCGTGATGAACAAAGTAACGCTGATACTCGTGACGAACAAGCTGGTAAAAAAACGGACAGCAATAATACTCATCATTCCAAACGATTAGTGTTTTGCTAAATGCTGTCTTTCTAGTACGGCGTCTTAATTCTCAATTTTGCGTTTCAGGGACCTAGCTCATTGCCGCAGCTGAATCATAAAAAAATCTTAATGATATTTGTTTCTTATTTCCGATAGAACTTATACAGTTAAGATAAGTATTCATAATGGTAGCAAGTTTTTACCACTCTCGATTAGTCTCGACAGTAAAAGATAGCAATTCATTTAGCAGCAATTACGATTGGCTTCTTGACAAGTGTAGTCAAAATTTTTTATGCACTAGCAAAACAGTTGGTAGCAAACACTGGGTTGTAATGTCATAGCACTTTATTGTCACATGGTGGTCTTTTTTAATCCAGATAATGTATTTTAACCTACTGAAAATGTACAATTCTTCAATTTTTTTGTTCGGCTACCCAGTCTAGTAGCCAATTTGAGCGAAGCGCATGACACCGTACCATTATTGCATAATCTACCATGTGATGAGTTCTGTCGAAACAAAATCGTTACATACCTACGTAGGATTTTTTCAACCTACCCGAATCATGCGGGACGGGACACAGTGCGCGGTTATAAATAGAGTAGCAGCCAAACGCACAAACCGATGATGCTTAAGTAAAGTGATAATTTTAAGACTGTCGACAAACAGTCGAAAACTCTGGAGTCAATGGACTTGATTGGAACAGTCTGTGCATTTAGCCGATTGTCAGTCAAAGTTTGAGTTGACAGTTTTGCATTCGAAACGGAGTCATTCCGCCTCTTGCCCTACGACAACGTTTGGCGCCGTCAGCAAATGCAGTACATACATGATCTTATTGCATATTAGCACAGAATAACTAATATGATATTAGTATCAAGAATTGCCATGCAAAGTTGAGAGGTAAACACATCGTAGGCTCACTGTTTTTATGCACAACATCGACTAACAATTACATTTTAGGCCGCGTGCCAGCGAAATAGTGTGATCGAAACAGATAGCTTAGTATATTTAGAATGCATGCGTACATGCGGGTTCGTGCACTCAGCTCGAGTGGTGGAGTATAACATAACAAAGCGACTCACCTTTTCCCATATGAGGTATCAGAGGCATTTGCGTCCATATTTAATCTATTATTCAATTACATAATGCAGTTAGTTGGGCTAGCAATCGCCACAGCTAAGAAGTTTCTTTTCAATCTACATATTACTAAACTAGCCCGATTTCTCTTTTTCTTAGCTGTCTAGGAGTGATTCGGTGGCTGGCCTCTTAAATTTAGGGGTCCCCTAGTAGCCTAGATGACCCTTATTCTTATGTCAAAGCGAAACCACCGGTAGGTGGCCCCTGAATGGAAATAAAGTGTCCCCTAAAGATAGGGATTGGTAGTGAAGACGGGCATAATTATAGCATGTACGGTCGCCTGCGTCTAAAAGTATACGGGCGGCCATATTAACGAGTGAATCCCGCATATAGTGCTTGTATACTTTTAGGCGCAGGCGACCGTACATAAACGTGTACGATAGTAATTAAAGCCGCAAATTTTGCATATGGCGGGGTTTAGCATTTTGATCTCTGATCAGCTAATCAACACTGATGAGACACTTCAATGTAGCGCGTGTTAAATCTTACACAGGACTCTGATAACACAGGGTGAACGACTTCTTATCAGCAAATATCAGCAACTTAGTTTAATTCAAGTCCAAGGGTGGCTGTTTTAGGGTTCCGTACCCGAAGGGTGCCAAACGGGACCCTATTACTGAGACTTCGCTGTCCGTCTGTCCGTCTGTCTGTATGTCTGTCTGTCTGTCACCAGGTTGTATCTCATGAACCGTGGTAGCTAGACAGTTGAAATTTTCACAGATGATGTATTTCTGTTGCCGCTATAACAAAAAATACTAAAAAACAAAATAAATTTAGTATAAAGGGGGGCTCCCATACAACAAACGTGATTTATTTTGCGGTTTTTTATAGATAATAGTACGGAACACTTCGTGCGCGAGTCCGACTCGCACCTGGCCGGTTATTCGTTATTATTTTTGTTACTGAACTGTCGCATGCGTCACGTCATTTAACCGACTTCAAAAAAAGAGGGGGTTAGCAATTTTTTTTCAATAGTTATTATCTATTTTTAATGTTTATTACATCAAAAATATTTATGAACCGATTTAAAAAAATCTTTCTTCATTCGAAAGGGAAGCCCAATAGTTTGGTCCCACTTTTTGAAAATCAGGAATCTGTCCCGTAGTTAGGTTTCTACATGAAAAACTGTGAAGTTTAATTTGTTTTTACCTGGATGACATTATACAGCCAGTCTTTTTGGTGTTTATAGTCATTGTCGCGAGATAAATTTTTGCTGTTAGGATTGTATATTCGTTTATATTATGTAATGTATGGACTTCACTGTCAGGAGACAGATTTCGTAGGCTCGTTTTCGGGTCTATCTAGACGACATTTGTGTATACCGAGCGGGGAGGACAAAGTGATAGGTCATGAAGTCGGTTTTTCTGTTTTTAACTTGGTCAATTATTCCATAAGGAGTGGCAGAGGCAGGCTTCTGTCCACTTATATCCAAGTTATTCAACTCAAGTAGCGTTACGATTGAGGCTTCCCAACAAACTGACTTGCACGACGGTTTAAGGTTGTCACCTAACTGATCTAACGTCGAGAATCTCATATGATTGTAATTTGTTTTCACAATCGTTGCTATTTACAAATGAACAATTGTACTTTTAATATACGTAAGCTCATCTCTAAGAAAAGATGATGAATTAAAAAATCGGTAACCATAGTCTCTTAGAAAGTAGAAAAGTTTCTGTCGAAAAAAATATTCGGTCCAAACTCCACACACATTAAGTCTCTTAAAGGACCAACAGGATAATTTAATAAAAGTTAGCTTTCTGGCCCTTCATTAAATGACTTGTTTTCTTAAGCTGTTAAGGTACTTACCAACTTGGATATTTTTAACGGAATTAGAATTTGTTAATTAGGTTAGATGAACTTGAGAGATCAATTTCGTTATTTCGTAGCAGTCCCTTAATAATACAAGATCACATTCTGTAGGAGTTTCTTGTTAAAGGGAATTCAATCTATCACTTTAATTTATGTCGCCAAAACTACCAAGTCTTTAAAAAAGTAATAAGTAGGGCACGTATCAAGGAAAGGATGACAACAATTATACTGATAATAAACGTGCCTTATATCTACTAGAAAATAATTATTTTCGCAGAAAACCGATATGGAATGTCAAGAAAAGCCACTTCACTTTTACAGAACAAAAAAATAAGGAAAAATAAGTTCCTTTCTATGGAAATGGAATAAACCATCAACCAAATCGCTAGAGCACATAAAACATCCATTCTCACTATATTTCGAATTTGAAATGTTAGTAGTAGTAGTAGTGGAAGAGCTCCGTAGTCTAGTGGGTTTCACGCTTGCTTCTCGCGCAGGTTCGAATCCCGGTGCTGATCATGTACCGATGAGATAATTATGTTATCTATAAGTATATTATCGGACGTTCCGTGTTTCGGATTACACGGTGACTGGTTCACTCTCAGAAGCACACCGGTCGAACAAACGAACAATGGAGAACAATATAGATAGATAAGATGTGTCGACGAGAGGGGCTGTAGGTCTCGGTTACTATCGCTACTTGGTAGTAAGTAGTAGTCGTAAAACCCCTCCACCAACCCGCATTGAGCCAGCGTGGTGGAGTATGGCTAAATCTCACTCCTATCCGAGTAAAAACCAGTGCTCCTCGGGACATACTATAATGACAAGAACAGTCATAGTAACTTAGACAAAACAAATACGCTTAAGTTTCAATTATTTTCATGCTCAATCTACAACGACTCACATCACACTGGTGGGCTTAAACCTCTTCTATATCCTCCTGAGTTCCAGGGTAGGTATTTTTCGAATTTCTTCTTGAAACTATTTTGGCATAATGCAACATACTTCGGTCAAAATATTCCATTCTTTGGATAGGACATAAGTACTCAGGAGGCTATAGCTCAAATCCTCACGATATCGATACTGTGCCAGCCGCATCCAGCGAGATTCAGTCGACTTGATAGTTCATAGTTCATAGAAAACGCTGAACAAGTACTCAATATGACTCACAGCAACGTGATGCACTCAGATTATTTAAGTATGCATGTGTGTAGACAAAGAGGCCATACTAGTAGGAAGGGTAAAGGGGTTTAAAACAATACGTAATACGGGTAAGGTACTTGTGTGTATCGTTGTAACTACGTCAAAGAAAAATCACTGCATTGTAAAGTGGGGAATCACGTACTTTAACTTTCATGCACGGCTTACACTGACATTTGGACTAAGCTTGACTTGGCTTGACACTTGCTACTGCTTCAAACAAACATGCTTGGCTTAAATGGACAATAAAATATAAGACCAGTCGACCTAAACGCATGTTACTTTAAACAAGAGCAGAAGGTACCGATAATACCATAGGGAGGGTTTGAGAAAGCATCCATTCCCCAGCTGTTACCCTGTTAGTGTTTCTTTATATATCAGCACGAAGAATACCGTAATAGTAGTAAAATATCTCTTAAATGAAATGGAACATTGCGTTATGTATGACAAAAAAGTAAATAAGCCATTATCCCTTTGCTATCAGAAAAGCTTGCAACGCAAATAGAACTCTATTACCGTAGCATAAGGTATTGTTTGCATGACTGGAAGTTGTAAGTGCGACACACCTGAAGGTCAGAGTTCAGATGACGCAAGAGCGGGGTCGCGGGGGTGAAGGTCAAAGCTGCATCGAAGGGGAGGGTCGTCAAAAATCGAGAGATCGGGTGCTGCGTAATTGTAGTATTCTAGATAATTCTACATAGTAACAATGAGGTAATTATTGTTGAGATTATTAGAATTTTTAATTTTTGTGGTGCTATTCCAGCCTAGCCTATTTTTACGCAATTATATACGATACACTAAATCATGCGAATGCTGCCATGTCCCCGATGCATCCAAAAACGCTGTTAAATCGTACAAGCCACAATGATTACCCTATTTAAAAATAGGACGGTCACAAACACTATACTATACATTGGTCCCTGACCTTTAAACATAACAAACCATGCAAATGTCACAGGTGGTTGTGATCCGCAAATGAACCGTTGGATATTTATAAAAGTTTCATGTATATCTGAGTATAAATCGTTGTGCAGCAGTGAATGGGCGAGGGCGGGCGGGCGGCTGAATGAAGCGTGGGCGGCGGGCGGCGCTCCAGTGAGGGAAGCTGAAGGCCGGGCGGAAAGCTATCGCAGACCAACAAATTGAAGTTGACAAACATCCATCAAAACATCAATTTGTAATCGATTAGATATTTTCATCTAACCACCGTTCGGGATGAAACATTCGAAAGCAAAAATAAATGTCAATTTCGTGGATTTTTATGAAAACTGGCAAAAAAACAAACCCACCAGCAATACCGTTAATTATATTGGAAACCATTTTAGCAAAATACTTAGATGGTCTCTCTACACCAGAGGTTCCCAAATATTTTTTTATCATAGATCACTTTCAAAATTTTGCTGGTTCCAGTGGACCCCCTGCAGCTACATTTCTACCATATTCCCAAAACTCGACAAAAAATGTAAAGATTATATCTAACTATGAAAATTTGCGTTGCGGCTGCATTTCAACCACGAATTAACAGTTTTCGTATAAAAATGGAGAATTGATTGGTAAATAAATTAATTTATTGTGCTGTGAGTGGATGTCAAAAAAGTGAAGTTGGTCAATCAAAAAGTGATTCCATCCAACTTTACTTTTTTGAGATCTACTCACAGCACAAGAAACCAATCAATTTTATTTAGAAAACTTGTTCGGTGTTGTGGTAAATATAAAAAGAAAAATAGAATATTTTTTTGTGAGTTTCTTGTCCGTCTTCAAAGTTTTCGCGGATAGTAGCTCTTCATGAATTTCTTCGTTCATAAAAAATCGAACATAATGCCAATAATAATGCTTCATTACCAGGTAACGTTGACTCGTCCAGTTGAATATAAAAATTAGTTGTTTGCAGATAAGATAACATTTTAGTTCTTCACTATCAAAACCATATAAATTTGCGTGGACCCCCGCTTACGAATTGCCCGAATTGTGAATCCCCATTTTTGGTCACGCCAAAGTAAGACCCCCGTCGTGTCTCTAGTGGACCCCTGGGGGTCCACCTGGACCACTTTGGGAAGATCTGCTCTACACCCTTCACAGGCCCTCGGTTTAGCCATGTTTAGCAAAGTAAGCTTTCAGATATTCAGTAAACTTTCTTAGCTTCCACAGGAGGTTTGTCCCCCTCCTCCTGTATGGAAAAAGGGGGGTTAAGAGGGTGTTCGAGGTTCAATGAATGACGCATCCCCCTGCCGCTCGGTGCATCACTCTTAAAACCTTAGCTTTAAGACTCTAAATCGAATGCTACTATGCTACTATGAAACAAGCTAACAGATTTTTCTTCAAGAAAAATGGCAGCGGGTAAATAAGGGATATAATGACATCAATGTAAATATTTACGGCAATTGTGAAGAAAAATTAATAAGCGTGAAGCTGTTTGTTGTTGAGCTAAATACGAGTACATGGTAATGGTAATGAATGCGACATGAAAACTAACATTATATGAAAACTAACAAACTATATAACTACTTTAAAAATACAAAAGCAAGCATATTTCTAGAGATTTTTTCTGACAAACTTAGACAAGACAAGAACTATACTAAAGTCATGTACGTACTTGATATAATGTCAGCCAGCTCAAACATATTAGGTCGGGTAAAAAGTTTCTTCGTATTTTGTATGAAGATCGTAACGAGTCAAACAAAAAGGTGCATCTTTGACTTAAAAAAATCCGGACTGAAAACGCTTAAACCAACTTTGTGCTACTTTACGGTAGTGTTGATTAGAAAACTGTCCCATTTTCGGTATCTAGTGTTGATTTAGCGAAATGGGCAGCGCACGCTTGCGGCAGTGAGTCGGGGGTAGACAGGGGGTTTTAGGGGGTGGGAGGTTCCTAGAGGTAATGGGGCTACACCCCCGCATGCTCCCGCTATTGAATAAACGCAGCAGTAGCTGTTGATTCGCAACTGTTGCTTTACCTTCCGACACCATTAGGGATATTGCTGTTGAAAAGATTCATGAAATCTTGTTTGAAATCGGTCTTAATTTCGGCTATATTGACATTTTGAGTTATGAACAGAAAGTTTGTATCATCTTCATCGTTGAAGAGGAGGCTTTTACTCAACAGTAGGTGTTGTGGCTGGATACTTAGATAGATCGTTGGAATGTCAGTATCATGTTAGTACTTAATAATTACTATCTCAATAAAACTTAGCTCATTATGTACCTACATGGCCGGCAGCGGGGTTCAAAACTGCATCAGACATGTCTGACGGGGGTGTAACCACTACTATATACCATGGACGGTTACGGAACCCTAGTCCCTATGTGAATAAAACAGCTCTAGATGAAAAGCATACGCTTATCGCTAATATTATTCCAGTACCGTCGAGAAGGATAAAACTTTAGCTCATAATTTCACAACGAAGATTAGTATTCATCCGAGATATTAACTTTCAGATGGTTGAGGGGATACACCGGATACAGTCGGCAGTACATCAAGCTGTACCTTTTTTGACTTTGGAGGATTTTTAGGTGAGCTTGAAGAAGATCAGTGAGTTGAGAAGTACTCTGAAGGACTTACTCGTAGTAGGGATAGGGATACCATAGAAAGTACACGACCACGGTTTGTAAGATGAGAGATCTAGTGTTTCAGTTTCAGTTTAAGTTTCAGTAGATTTATTGCCATAAATATCATGTTACATACAAGGTCTTACAGATAATAGTTAGGAATCAATGTCATTTTACCCTACCCTGTTAACGAGAGATACCTTTTCTAACGATATAATTGAAACAAAAAGTAAACTTTAGAAAAAACCGACTTCCACAAACCCTATTTGATTAGATTGAGTTTAATACAATCTGTAACCCCTTATACCCCCCCCCCCCCTTGGGGAATTAATTTTGTCAAATCCCATATCAGTGCTACCCCACGCTACTAAGGAACCTCTGTACAAAGTTTCATGGCTCTAGGTCCACCGGTTTAGGCTATGCGTTGCCTGCCCGTCAGCCACGCATTGTATTTGTACTGTGTTTGTATTGAGCAGATCTGGTGGCCATATGTGGTCTTCATCAGCAGTTCCGCATCACAATATTATGCTTACCATGTGCATTTGCACGAGTTATTATGAAAAACACAAAAATCACTATAGGTCTGCCTATAATATTTGAAGAGTTCCCTCGATTTCTCCAGGATCCCATCATCAGATCCTGACCTGGTGTCAATGGGACCAATGGGAAGGTAAACCCTTTCAAACAAAAAAATAATTATCCAAATCGGTCCATCCGTTTAGGCGCTATCGGGGTATAGACATAAAAAAAAAAACATCCGGACGAATTGTAAACCTCCTCCTTTGGGAAGTCGGTTAACAAATGGACTTATTTCTCGCCTTAGTTGTGCGACCAATAATTTAAACCATTAAGCCTCTAACTACGCCTTTTCCCATACGGAGTGGCGCAGAGGCACAGTTAAGGCCCTCTCGCTCCGACGTCTATTATTGTTGTTCGGCCTATGTCCTTATGAGACTATACCGATGCCAGTTGTTCGATACTCCACTATGTGACAGAGGGACAACACCACAACTATGGGGACTTAATGATTCCTTACGATGTTTCTCATCAACAGCTTAACAACCGTCTCATATTAGTAGGAACCCCATGAAAACTCATTATACGAACCGGAAAGAACAGCGTAATCAAGAAAACGAATTTATGAGACCTTAACATGACAGAATGCATACTTAACCGCGTAATAATGTACCCATACGAAACGAGTCGTAAACTCGTGACATTTAAGTGTATTCGAAAGTGTAAGTAAGTGTGTGAGAACGTGTGCTTCTTTGTTTGCGCGTGTGGGTTTGAGCATTAGATAGAACTTGATCTATATCGTGCGTGCGCGTGCGTAGTAAACGTATTGCGTGTTTGGCCTGTGACGTACGTAAAGACGGGTCGTGAGCGTGACGTCACAATAATACCTCCCAAGGGGGTATCTTTTTAGGCTGTGCTGTGGGCGGCTATTTCCTTTGGTGGGGCGGGAGACGTGAAAGGATGATTAATTTGTATTTCTATGATGGATACAGGTGCTTATGCGTTTAAAGGTTATGGTGATTTTTGTCTGGCGTGTTGAAATATAAAATACAACGTTATAATAATTAACCTACCTACATGTGTACGTGTTGTCATCGAATACTTCGTAGGTACGTGTTGTCATCGAATTGGCCAGTATTTGAACACTTTATTTTACTCAATCACTCACTCAATAATATACTTTATTGCACAAAACGGAGAATGCTTGTACAAAGACGAGCAAGAGAAACGCTATCTATCAAGAGAAACGCTAAACTAAACGTACGTAAAAGAAACTCTAAAAATTAAGAAGGTGAGTGAAATAATAGAGCTATTTATTTCAAAGTGCCAATAGGCTTGAGCAATGGCAGCCCGGGCCTGACTAAAGGACAGTCAATAAGAATGTTCGAAGACAAAACTTTATTTCGTGCCTTCTAATCTTCTATCTTCTTTTGGGTACATTTGTCGCAGTATAACGATTTGCAGTATCGGGTCCTATTTTTGGGGTTTCTGATTTTTTTGTGGTTTCCCGAAGGGTGCATACGGGACTCTATTACTAAGCCCACGCTGTCCGTCTGTCCGTCTGTCAGTCATCGGGCCCTACAGCACGAACCATAAATAGCTAGAAAGTTGATTTTTTTAGACACAGAATGTGTATATCTGTTGCCGCAACAACAACAAATACTGAAATACGAGAGATATTACAAATTAAAGGGGGTCCCCATACAAGAGATTTCTTTTGATACACCCACGCATTTCAATATGATGGTATATTTTGCGACCACCTGTCATAACTGCGAAACGTGTCATAAATGCGAAACTTTGCTTTCGCTTAACTTCGGAACTAAATGACCGACACACTTGAAATTTTGGATTTTAAGTATGTGATTATAGCTTACTGGATGACGAAAATTTCAGCGTTATGCTCTTATCCAAAAGTTCTCAAAAAGGGGCCTGAAAATGCGTCGTAATGGTTCCAGTAAAGGATGGTACGGCAGTGTTTGCTTCGCGCTCGACTTGGCGGGGGCACTGCCGTGCCCCCCGATTTTAAAATGTTCTGCAATATAGGCGTGATTGTGCCTTTGCCACGCCATTAGGAGAACGCGCCATTAATTGTGTGTGTTTTTTTGCTATAGATAATGAAAGAACATAGAATGAAATAATTGAAAATGTTACTTTGCTGATTGAACAGTCCTCTGCGTCTTGCTCCGAACAGAATAAACACTCGATAGTGCAAACAGAAAAGCTATTTTCTTTCGAAGTAAGTATCGATTGTATTATGTTATGTCGAAGTGAGAGAGTGGCTAATGGCCGAATACTAACATCATGCTCAAATAAAGTGCCGTTTAAATGTCATACTGGGGCGCTGTTAGTCCTTGAGAGAGGGACAGTGATTGTTGATTGTGTTTATAATTATAAACATAAACATTTTACATACAGGCACATACATTGCTTCTGGCCCCACACTAGGATAACCTGTGTCGTGGGAATTAGAAACAGGGACATCACAAACATGTCCTGATCCAGACATCCAGGACCTGGGGTTTTTTTTTGCAAAGCCTCATCACGAATTCCAAACTTACCCACTAAAAGGTGTAAGGTATTCTTTTTGGAAGTAATTTCTTAATAATTTCTTAATAATAATGTGTAAGAATTCCATTTCAGAATAAGCTTATTTATAAAGTGTTTCATTCATCTGAAAGCATGGTGTAGTGAAGAAAAACACAATTATTTGTCTCTGGTCCATAACCAATTTGGATATATGAGATAATCATGTTCAGATAAAGTATAGGGTATAACTTATTGCACTTTGTCCGATTAATTTGTGCTTGCTGTTGTAAGAGTGATATTTTTTTTTACATTCAGTAATAGTCTTAATAACTTCGGTGGTTATCTGATAATGACGTTGCTACATACAAAGCCCAAATTGTTTACTTGTAGTTAGTTAGTTAGTAATTAGATTAATTGCTAACCAAAACCGGCTATTAAACCATCACACACTTGATGGGGCGTAAAATAAAATAATAATTGGATAATTACAATTAGGCACGTCTCTACATTGTGTATCATGACTAACAGTTCAATAATAAGACCCAGAATACCCAATAGACTATAGGTTTCATTTATCATGTTATTTAATAATTAATTTTAACAGGCATAGGAACATGTTCTCGCGTTTGACCATTATTCGATACGCCATTTTGTTTGAATGGAGATATAAGATAAAAAAAAAGATACGCGTGTAGCATCGTACACGTGTTAGAAGTAAAACTTCTGTAGCTAGATCATTAAGTGGTACCTATACTATAATACACCTATACCTACCTATACTAAAAGAGATTTAAATTTCCAATTTTGAGATCCAATCTCTGTTTCAAGTTACTTTTAAGTTTCAGACGTCCGATTATTTGAAATTATTTTATACTTGTACTTACTTTTAATACGTCATGTCATTTATTTCCCACCATTCCTTATCTACAATTTGTCGCGCTCGTGGTGATATACCTTACTCATTCAATAGTGTCACTACTATTTGCATCTCGCTCAGATTATATACCATTCTCGCTCAAATGTATGCATTGCTTTGCTTGTTTTAGAAATCCATATCGACCCGTGTGACATTGATGAAACTCTTTTCTTACAAACTGTATGGATCGCATCGCACAGCTGTCAAACATAAGTTCCGGTTCCAACAAAGAGGTTGAACGAAGTAGTTTGAGTTATGCTAGATATTAGGCTACTAACGCCATCTAGCGAAAGAGAGTGAGCGCCATCTTGGCCATGCCGGAAATCAAGAACTCGTGGAAGAATGCTTAAAATAATTTTTATTTGTTAACGTTTCATCAGGTTTTTCTCTCACTAATTAACATTCTTTATTGTACGAATGTATTATTATCTTATCTGATTAGTTAAAAACCGTATTGAAAATAGTTGCGGTTTTAAAAGTCTTCAGCCGACCCTGACGTCACCGATTCCAATTTCCGTTACATTTCTTAGCCACTCGTGATAGCACCCGGCTAGTAGCAATTGAAAAGCAAATATATGAATAACCCACAGTTGAGAGGTTAAATAAATTTTACCCCCGTGCCCCAAGAAGTTTTACTTCAAAAAAACAAACAAACATAGTCACGCCTTTTCCCATACTGAGTGGCAGGCATGTCATACTGAGTGGCAGGCATGTCATACTGAGTGGCAGGCATGTCATGTGGCTTGTGGCAAGAAATGCTGTCTTTTTTGCACAAAATTTACTAAAATACACCGTAAAATATACAATTCTGATATTGTCGAGCTTTTTGTACATAATGCTTTAACTTCAAACTTGTTTCTAGATTTATTTGATTACCTTGGACACAACCCAATTGTGCCTATGGTCAGCCAGATATTTAAAACTCCATTTTAGCGTGACAGGGGGCTAGTCTATCATCACCGCGGCTATGGAGATTGATGTTTCCTCAGATTTCCATCACCGGTAGTAAACCTCCGTTTACGCTTATCTTATTGATCATGGTCAGCACCGGGATTCGAATCATTTCCTGTGTGAAAAGCGAGCCTGAAACCACTAGACCATCCTCCTACAATACCAACATTTGAATGTTTAAAAGTACCTGCGAAAACCCTCCGTTGTGTAATTTAGGCCTATCCTCACAAACTTTAGGCGCATGCCCTCCCCCCATCATACCACCCCTCAGTCGCGACGTCATCATACCCTCCACTCCAGCATGGGGTGAGGTTCTATTTTCGAACTTGCGTGGGAAGCCCGCGATACACCCACGCATTCAGGTTGCCAGTTCAAAAGCACCATTAGCAACTCTAGGGTAATAGACACAAGGGTGAGAATATTCTGGAGAGAGGTACATTTAAATTGGTGGCCGATTCGGCGTATTTCGTTTAGTTAGGCGTCAAAGAAAATGTATGGTGGGAATTGAGTTTAGGTCAATTCCAGGCTCACGTTCTGTCTTCACATTCACACCTAGTAGTGCAGTATTACGTATAGTACTTTTTGTGTTTTATTTATTTCGTGTGTTAAAAATCACGACGATTCCAGAGACGTAATAACTTACCTAATAAAATTCAAGTTTGAAAGTAGAACCTATGGTAACGTGACAATAGCTGTTGGATTCTATATGCTTTGGGTTAGTTAGTTTTTGATGCCCTAAGAATTACACAGAATATCAATGAAAATTGTGATGAGAAAATTAAAAGTTTCGCGCACTATCCGTAATATACGAATATACGGCACTCATACCACAGATTAATAAAGAGTTAGGAATATAATACCTTTAATTCATCTGTCCGTATCATCCGTTTAGATTGATTACATCATTATTCCAGCTTTTATGATTTCGAATCGAAACTACCAGAATGTACCGACCCTTTGCAATCGGTTCCGAAATACATAGTAACAAATAATAGATACATAGTTACAAAGTTACACGTCTTAAAAATAAAAATAATAATAAATAATACAGTATACCCTCTATTTTTTGTCGGCTAAACATAACAATATTGGTAACGAAAACTAAACATGTAAATAAGTACCTATAAAATGTTAGAAAACAAGTGGGCAACACTCTGTATATTTATGACCCATGAAAAGGGCCCTAAGTAGACGTTATTTAATGTGACGTTCACTTAACTTAAGAGTTTAAGTAAGTCGTTACCAACTTTACGCCCGAGTTTGACATGGACTTAAATCTCATAGGTGTATTGCGTGTTTATAGTAAACACCTATATATAATTTACTCTATGGTAAACACTTAGGGCCTGTTCTGACAGCTCAATTTATCAAAGCAGTGCTAGATGCTGTTGTATCGGTCGACTGTTTCAAGTTAAATTCGTATTTCGTATATATTTATTGCACTTAATAGACAAAACACAAAAAATACAGACAAGATATGTACAAAGGCAAGCTTATCTCTAAAAAGAGATCTCTACTAGCAAACCCAGGATGAACAGAATTAGACTGACAGGTAGGCCTAGATTAGACAGACAGGTAGGTAGGCCTAGATTAGACAGACAGGTAGGTAGGCCTAGATTAGACAGACAGGTAGCCTAGATTAGACAGACAGCTGTCTAGCTCTGTTCCGTATTTACTACTGGATTAACTTTAGTCCCGGAGAAAGATGGTAACCGTCTTCGCGCACATTAGGACGCAGCGTGCCGGGTCGCAGCTCACTATCGCACACTGTGTCGGGGGCGGGCGCCCCGACTCTGGGTGCAACGGGCCGCATGTTTTTATATACGGCGGCGGCGGTGGCGCGGCGATGCGGCCCGCCCGCCCCGCCCTGGCACGCTGCGTGCGGCCCGTCCTACTGAGCGCGATCCTTTAATAAATACAGACTAAAACACTAGTAGGTATTACTACACGCATTAAGCCGGTATTAACGAATGCCAATATTAATAATCGTGGTGTAAGGAATGGGTAGCACCTGATTCTACTCTTCGAGTAAAAGTATTTTACACTGAGTCCAACCTCAGAGTAACTAGTCTCAGAGTAAAAAAGTATTAACAACAGAGTAGAGTGTTTTTATTAATAAGACGGTAAATGATTTGAGTTTGCGTTTGACAATACCGATTACGATTTTATCCCTTTAACAATTAAGCCTAATTCCTAAGCCACGGGTAGAAATAAATTCGTTGAACTCTGATCTTTGGTCAGGCACTTTGCTGCTGATTGTGTGTACCTACTGTTTAACTGATTAAATTATTTCCAATTCACTCAAGCTTCTCAACTCTAATTGAGATTTAGTTTAGCTGATTTTACGGGAAAATAGGAGTCTGAAGTCTGTTTGATCTTTATTTTAAATTCCCAAGATTACAGGAAAATAATTGGAATAACTTACATTTTCGTTAATAGGTACCTTTATTAATAAAGGGTATTTTATCAAGACAACAAAGGGTTGTACCTTGTTAAAACGCCTTACTAGTAACACGCACCCACCCCGTGGCACAGGCTTTTTTTTGCAGTCGGGAAAAACATACGACAGGTACAAGAACATTTTCTATTCTATAGGGTTATTTTTGGACCCCTAGCCAAAAATTACTATTATTTTAGGGACATCATTCTGAGCAACTTTCACTTAGAAACCGATTTGATCAGAGCAACTTTATTTTTCACTTCCCAGTACATTTTGACCTGCGTGGGTTAGCTGATTTGTATGGAGAAGTGAAAAATAAAGTTGCTCTGATCAAATCGGTTTCTAAGTGAAAGTTGCTCAGAATGATGTCCCTAAAATAATAGTAATTTTTGGCTAGGGGTCAAAAAATAACCCTGTATTCTGTCCTTATTGTCCTTAGGTACGTTATTAGCAGACGAAAATTTTAATTGATTAATACGAACCTTCCAACATTATACTAAAATTTCTTTGCTAAGAAACCAACACAATATTTAAGTTATGTTTTGTATACCTCTATAAATATTAATGTAAATCTTAATAAGGAGCCTTAGAATTCACAAAGTTACCGAGAATTAATTCCTATCAGTAGGCCTTCTAAGAAGGAAGTATTTCCGTTCCTACCTTTTCATCCCTTTAGTTAGAATATCTAATATGTATATCTAATATCTAATTATGTCTCACTTATAAATAATTCAACTTAGTAACCATTATTATACGATTCGCATGATTATTTTTATTCAGTTTAGCATCGTATTGGGACGTCTTTAATAATCAGTATCAATGTTACCACTCGTAAACTACGAATAAATAAATAAATCCTTATATTTTTATTTCCTTTTATTTGAAGGAAAATAATTATTTTTATAATCGAGCTTACGTAAATATAAAGTATTTTCTTCCAGTGACAGGTGATAGTTTATTTTAAATTAAAAAAATACGTTTTCTTTCTCTCTGACTGGGATTCGAACACTGGACCTCTCGCATGAAAGGCAGAGCCTCGAACTGCAACGTCAGGGCCTCTGTCAAATCTATCAAAGCTTTACGACTACTATACCACCGAGTAGCGATAGTAGCCGAGACCTACAACTTAACGTGTAATCAGAAACTCGGAAGCCCCCGAAACAAATGCCACATTAGAAACGAGTCACTCATCCAGTGCCGGTCTTGGCGAGATGTTGCTGTACCCGCACGATCGACGCGCGGGTAGTAACTATTTAGTAATCTGTGGCGCGGGTACACCACGGCCAGCCGCTTCTCTGTATGAACTGGTGGTAGTGGTGTACGTATGTGCCGGTAATGGGCTCTACAGGCCCGTTTTGACAGTTTACGCCCATGAAGTTTTAACCCCTAACCACAGAAGAGATAATAGTACTCCGTACAGAACGGCCACTCCCTTCCCCGCGCTAATTCAAATACCGCACCCCACCCCTGGCGTCAAAGGATTGGCTAAAGAATCAATAGACAGGGCTGAACGCCTGACGAGTGACGAACGCGTACATACTTAATATCGCATTTGCCGCGCTACCTGCCCTAGCAAAGTTTACGCACACATTTGCACGTATACAAACATCATTTGATTATGTAGTAGTAATAGGTGATTATTTTACAAGCGTTCTATGGAGTGTCCGAGGTGTGCCCTAACGCCAAGCGGTTTTCCTAGGTGCAACTTGTACGCTTTGCTTGTACGCAACAGTTGGCTTTTATCACCTACGCATTAGGGGTTAAGACTTCATGGGCGTAAACTGCCTAAACGGGGCTTTTATTTTGTGAAGACTAGCTAATTGCATCTTTCTTTTTCATCGAGACACTCTGCTGAAAGACAAAGATGCAAATAGCTACGTCACGCGTCATCGTGGATGGCGGTACCTATTATACTCACGATGCAATCAGTCTCGCGATTTGTTGCTGCAACTTGTATTTCTCTTTCTGTGTATCTTCCTGTTCTGTCCTTCTCCAGCGGTTGCAAGGCAACCTGCCTTCTGAGTTCAGCGACAGATTGCAAGCCAGGTTGCATCGTGAGTAGAGCCCATAAATGTTTTAAAATTTTGGTCAATTTAAGTAATAAAAAGAAGAAATGATTTACTTATTTGCACATGGTTGAAGCCTTCGTCTGTTATTGTTGTTTTAGCTGAGCGTGCTAGTCAACCACTTCAATTTGTAAGTAATTATGTAAGTAGATACAGCAAAAGATGGAAAGACAATGGAATTTTATCATAATCATCGTCATCTCCTGTTACTCAGCTTAGCAGGTGTATCGGGCTCTTAGCACAGATTTCAATTTGTTGCGATCCAATATGATCTCACAATAAATAATACATTGCTAATAATATCACGTAGTATACAAACTGAAATTATGAGACGTTTCAGGAAATGGAACACCTAACTTGGTAAAACGGAAAGCTACCACACCAAGCTACATACAACAACTCGGTACTTATGTTAGAAGTTTCACTATCTGAAAGCGCAACCTAAAGTCGTTTGCAATTCTATGAGAATATAATTGAGATGTATTTTGTTGATATGATAAGAGACTTGTTTTCTTTCTTGGCAACACATACCACTGTGCCCACTTTCAGACAATGATTATACTCCATTTTGCGTAGCAGGGGGCTAGCTCATCGCCGCAGCTATGGAGTATTGAAGGTTTACTCACAATGTTTTCCATCACCGTTAGAGTTTCCGTATAACCACAGATACTATAATATTATAATAATACAGATAGACCACCTAGAATCCTAGAACAAAAAATGACACCGTCGTAAACTGAGATGCTATGGAAGCTTTTTTAGTTCGAGGCCATTATCGCTTGGTGCAGCACCATCGAAAAATTGCAAATACCACGAGATGGCGCTAAGATATATAGGATTTATTATAAGATTAGCGCCACCTAGAAGTATGTTAACTGAAACCATGGCGTTTAAAGTACAAATCTTACTTCTCACGCCATCTCTTTTTTACGAAGGGTTACTAATTCTAATTTGTATGGGATGAGCTGTGGTATAACTTATCTCATTGGTACATGATCAGCACCGGAGTTCGAACCTGCACATCCTGCGTGAGAGGCAAGCATGATACCCACGAGACCACGGAGCTGTCGTGGTGACACGGCATAAAAAATACATGTGATGTCCCCTTGAGCGGTCTAACGGAAAAAGACTTTTGACTAGAAAAGCCTTTGTTTTCTTTCCTTCGCAATCGAATTACTTCTTTGTTCTGGCAAACTTGTTTATTCCCGTGATGAGAGCTTTGGAACGCTTTGGTTCGTAATTCATCAAAACAAAAGAGTGATTATTGCGAAGTTCCTTTAGGAATTTCAAGGAAAACGTTCCGGTAATGAAGTCTAATCGAATCACCCACTTCTATTTATTGATTTGTAATCTTGTAATTTCTTGGTTGTACTAACTTTGCTCCACATAACTCAGGCACCTCGACTTGCCTCGTAGAACCTTTCCAATTGTTCCATATCTACGGCGTGGGCTAGCCCCTTGTCACGCAAAATGGAATAGAATAATTGAAAAGGAATTACGTTTATTTTTGTTTTTCTGGCCACAATTGCGTGTGCCACAAAAGCTCCATGTTAAGATTTTCTCAAATATAATAATTTTGTAGTAATGGAGTATTGTATTGTATGGGAAATGGCGTGACGCTTTGTTCTGTTGTTAATTTGTCATCATATTGTCTTTTTCTTGTACAATTGTAATCGTAAAGTTTTGTGTTATCCCCAAATATAAGTTTGATATTATTCCTCGATTGTAGGGAATCGGGCAAGATACTCAGGAGTAAGTCCACTTGAAGATTTTCTGAAGCACTTTGGTAATACTGGCGCTTGACCCAGTACAAAGAAAACCTACAAAAAAATATTTTTTGCTTCCAATTTCACGAACACCTTATCGAATAGACCACGAGCGTAAAACACAGAAATTACAGCTTTTCAGCTTTTCTTTGCGATCTTTTAGCGCGCGGTGACAGTTGGACTAACGCTTTATGTACAGAGCCACCAACTGTTCAGGTGGGAAAAATTGGTACTACGGACTTGTCATCCGCCATCAAAGAGAATACATACTGTACTATGTCCGCTATTATGAAGACTCTATGACACTAGCGACCGCTGTCAACTGAACAGCTAAGTTGGTGGCAGTGTATTTGTTTGACGGACCCAAATGCTTCTGTCACCGTCTCTCGGGAAATGACAGCCCCAATATGACAGACAGCCCCAATATAACATTGAAGCCGCATTTTATTTCGTAATTTATTGTACCCACATGACATACTATAAAACATGTAATGTACAAAGGCGAGCTTATCTCTGATAATAGTTTTTTTTTCAGCAAACCATGTTATTTGAGCAAACTGGTCCAGCTAGATCTAGAGCAGAATATTTTGTTTACTTTCTGATATTGTCAATGAAAGGTGGCAAAGCGATTTAGTACCACAATGTGTTTTCATTGTACGCTTACGCTTACACAGAACATTTAACATAGAACTACCTAGGTCTGGGCCTTGCTAACTCAGTCTCTCAGTGCACATACCGTACACAACACAGACTGGTAATTTTCAGTCAGGTGTATGATCCGGCCAAATTGAATAGGCAGTTCGTGACACTGAAACCGTTTGCGCGCAAGGATTGATATGTAATAGCTGGGTAACTACAACGCTTTGTCGCCTCACGTTAACAATACCATACAAGATTGATTAACAAAATAAATCATCCTGACTAACCGGTCTGCTTCATGTAGTCTACTTTAAATGTCAGATGCAATACAAACACAACATGTATCATATCCCACTACAATATGAACCTTATTGCATTTGTGACATGGTTGTTTTTGGGCGGTGTAGTGATGATGGTTGGACATTGTTGAATGTCAAGGCAAAGGTCGTGTAGGCTGTCAATTGTATTGTGTCTGTCTACTTCGGCCTCTGGCGGTGTAATGTTGTTGCTGTTGTTGTTTGTTGTTTGCGACTTCCGCCCCTAAAATTGCAAAACACAATTTATAGCACAGACAGACCCATTCACATTTATACTTTATTGCACAAAAAAAAACATAAAAAACACGTAACATTTACAGAAAGATGTGTACAAACGCGAGCTTATCTCTAAAAAGAGATTTCTTCCAGCAAACCTACGGATGACAGGAAAAAAACAGATAAAGAGAGGGAAGTCAGTGCACAAATGACCCATACCAATTTTGCTTTAATATTACAACGCTTTATAAATATTATGGACTGTAATAATAAGGCACTGGTTTGTGTGAGAAAAACTATTTAAATCTGACGACTGTAAAAATAGACAAAAGGAACGTATCAAAACCATAAAATGCAGAATACGTAGAAAAAGTAAAATTATATAAAAAGTTGTGCAGTCTGGCACAATAAATAAATGGATTATCTTATCTTTTGATCACGTTCCCTCTTTGTTATAAAAGCAATAGACTTATGGCCAAGGAAATCCAATAAATCTAGGAACAAGTCTTAAGTTGAAGCATTATGTACAAAATGGCTTGACATTCTCAGAATTGTATATTTCCAGCAGATATATTTTATAAAGTCAATTTTGTGCAAAAAAAGACAGCATTTGATGGCACTTTTACATGACGTCATTCTGTTGTTATTTCATAGAACTCAGGAACAAAAGTTCCGTTTTGACAGTTCATAAAAAGTATCTATTTTGACTTGACAGGCCACAAGCCTATTGTCAGGTCTGGATAAATCGACGTTGAATTGGTAGGTATGGACTTTCAATAGTTCCTTTACAGATTTGTCAAATGTATGTATTTTTTTTATAATTTTGTATTATTTCTAAAAGAGTTTTGTTTATCTGAGGGATATCAGCCCCTTGCCCATAGTTTCCGACAAGTGGTCATATGTAACAGGAGATTAATCGGAGATTTATTCTAAATAACGATTGGCTGAAATCAGTTTGACTGAGTGTTACATTTGATTGCTCTTCAAGAAACCGGGGCTAGTGTAATCTTAATTAACTTAAGTGAGATCTAATATCCACCGCTGAAGAGACGTTCCTAGGATCCATTTCGTAAAGTGACAATTACAATACATAGGTATTTTTCTCTGATGGTGTTCAACATAACATGGCGGAATGCTGTATTTTGTTACATAATATCAAAACTATTATCTAGCTAGCTCCTATCCACTGAATATAAAACTATTATCTAGCTAGCTCCTATCCACTGAATATAAAACTATTATCTAGCTAGCTCCTATCCACTGAATATAAAACTATTATCTAGCTAGCTCCTATCCACTGAATATAAAACTATTATCTAGCTAGCTCCTTGAATATAAAAACTTATACTTTTTGTAACTGATGAAGACTCAGGTTTGATCAAATCAATATAATTGTATGTATTATTTAGGTATTTTTTTTGCTGTATTTATGATCCGAAATACAATTTCAGTAATCTAAACGGTCGACATTGCTGAAAAGCAGAAGTATCGGATTTCGCAAATGTTGCCAGCCTATCCCATTTTACTATAATCCCAAGTGTTCGAATACGACTCACTTGGGTAGGTACCAATTACGAGTAAGTGCAAAATACAAAGTCAAGATGTTAGATGATACACTGCTTAAATCATCTGTTACAGATTCATAATTCATAATTTCTTTATTGTGTGCAATAGTAGAAATAAATAGTAGATTGTACAAAAAGGGCATAAAATGGGTTTTATGTACGAGTTATACACTCTGCTTTTCACTTCGATTGTGAGGAAATTAAACAGAAATATTGTAAAAAAGTAAATATTATGAAATAATTGCAAATTGAAATTACCGAGAAAAAATAAGGACTTCCCGCCATTAAACTTTTTTTTGGACGTGCCTCCGCAGCTGGCTCTGGCCGTGGCACTTAGCATAGGTGTATGTGGCTGTTTACCTGACGACCTTTGTCAGAGTCTGAGATTTAGACGAAGATTTTACTTTATGCTCTAGAACATAAAATTTGATTTTATGCTGGCTATACCCGATATAAAGACGAACTTTACGAGCATGAGAAGTGGAAACAAAATTAAATAAAAATAGTGTACAAAGGCGAGCTTATCTCTATAAAGAGATCTCTTCCATCAAACCAAGTTCTGTGAGAGATGTTTGATGGAGATGCCAATATCACCAAAACTGCAACCAAAAATAGGTAACATGCTGATAGATTTTATCTACAATGTAAACTACATTTGGTTGTGATTGACGCGCTGATTGCAATTGTTATTTTTGGTGCAAGTGACATTAAATTTCAATGTGTGTCAGTCTCTCCTCTGTATGATCCCTACGATACAGGCTTGCCTAGTGTGGGGATCACAAGTACTGCTTTTGTTTAATTTTAATTTTGCACATAAGTCTTCACATAATATTTAAGTTATATGAATTGTTTTTCTTTTCTTTTGTGAAATAAATAAATATTTGATTTGATTTGATTTGATTTGTTACATTGTAACTTGTCAATTTAGTAAATGGGTTACATTTCCTATAACTCCAGTCAACAAGAAAATTTGTTAACTTGACCAATTAACGCCAGCGAAATGAGTGTTCTGTGATGTTTCCAACTGCGCTGCTCGTACGCCCGCGGGTTTCCGTTACTGTACAGTGCTGCTACAGCACGAATGCAGGACTTAGTCCATACTCATTCTCATCTCAGTCCGATCTCGCGCGGTTTGTAATAGTACTGGGCACAGAAGAGATAACAGTACACTGGGGTAATGATTCTCGCGCATTCGATATACAGGCAAATACAAAAACGGGGGAGATCGGTCTGGTGAAGTGTCTAGTAATAGTTTTTTAATGTGTTTGTCTTTGTACCGTGTATGATAAATAAATGATTAATCTATCTATCCATTTATTTATCTAAGCCGAATGCAGACCCCCAAGACAAGACAAAAACACGATTCTATCATGTCACTAGACAGATCTAGGGATCACTGAACTGGTTCAGTGCAATAGCAAAAACTAAGTTTGTATTTTAAATCAAATGTTTATTTGGTAATCTAAGTAAGAATTTCAATTATACACTGTGTCTAGAGTCTAGACGTATGTACTATAACATTAATATCAAAGATCACTGCTAATCGTATATGTCTAGTGGAATAATAGAATCGTGTTTTTATTCTATCAATTCCCGGGATTTTGTAAAATCCCCAGGGATAAAATCCGGGATTCAGTATCCCGTATTCTATCATTTCCCTGCTACATATACATAGAGTATACATCGCTATAGCTATGGAGCCTAATATGACCAAAACCATGACGTGTTGAAAGGTTATCTCTGTTATGACATGATTAACATAATCAGTTGTTTGATATCCTTTTGAAGAATAGATTATTTTGTCAGGTTGGTTGTGCATCCGGGCTAATTGATTTAAAAAACGCTGTCGCTTTGATATTGGCATTTGATAATATTATATATAGGTATGTATCAAGGCCGAAATTGGATGAAAAACTCACCAAACCCAATAAGGATTCACAAAAAAATTGAATAAAAAAACGGATGTGTCAAATGTGCGTATCGAGATGAGTAATGTGCTCATTGTATTCTAATTAACCGGTAGTTTACCCCTAATGTACTTTATTTGCGCTCTGAATGCAACAAGTAAGGTTAAATACCTTTTATTTGGAAAATATTAACTACTGTTTTACCTATAAAGATCACCGAGATCGTCCCGTTTCTAACGTCAAAATAAAAATGCATTTTCAATTAAAAAAGTAAATAATTCCATATAGATTAATTACATCCAGTTTTTTTTATTTACAATTCATTATTTTTTGATACTGAAGTAATATTAAAAATATAAACGATTACGTCCTGTAGCTATAATCGATTTAGAATTTAAATATAATCGATTACGTCCTGTAGCTCGATTCTCTCTGAACGGAATGACGTCATGGAATTATTGTTACAGTATTGAGATTATTTGAGATGTTAACATTCAAACTTCCAATCATGGTTCATGTAAATTGCTTCAAAACAGTCCATTGCAATATAAATGATGGCTCGAGGAGCCTTAACCCCTTCGATTCTTCTCCTGACCGAAAAAGAAAAATATTTGACATTAAAATTAGGGGAAATTCAGTTTTCATTTCCTTGCAATAGACATTAATTGACATCTTGGTACCCACTGTCAGTTATTGTATGGAGACTCTGCTTGTGGAAGCGAAGGGGTTAAGACGCGAAGAGGATGATAGTCGGGGTGACATCGCCAAAACTGCCGGGCAACAGTGGATCAGGTTGGCCCAGGGTATGATTCTCGCGCATTCGATATGCCGATATCGACACCTATACCGAGTGATTTTGTGTGATATTCACTCGATATAGATGTTGATATCCGTCTATTCTAATATTCGACTTGCGCAACGAGTGATCCTGACGGAAATACGGAATTTCGATTGACGAAAGAATTTCAGTAGAAAAGAGCGCTTGTTTGCAAAGTGGTTAAAAAATAGAGCTCTAGGACCGCAACAAATGGCGTAATGAAGAGAAGGCCTTTACTGAACACTTGTTGCTGGAGGCTGCATAGATAGATATATAGAGGCCTTCAGTAATAGAGAACCGACCTACGGTTACCTAATGTCGTTTAGAATAGGGAGAGCTTTATTGTAAAGTGGATTTCTAAAGTATTTTTATGTAACGGACATTTAAACATAGCATAACAGTGAATAGAATAGAATAGAATGCTTATTTATTTGCTGTATCAGCAGCACACACACACACATACACATTTTAAATTAAAATAAATAAAAAATAAATAATTATAAAGTTACCGACACGAACTGCGAGTGGTTTCGCTGCTAATGTGCACATGCACACAAGGACTCAGACTCAGCATAATGTCACAGGCGGCAGTCCTGTGACGCTGGTTTTCAGTCTGGGACCCAGAAACATTGCGTCACGCATTTTCCCATACGGGGTGGCAGATGCAAAATTGTGCCCACTTAAAAAATAAAACTCATTTAAATAGATCAATCTGAAATGTCCTTCTCAAAATATCTTTCTAATACGCAGCCACAACTGTAAATTCGTAGTATTTTAGTATTTTATCCCAAGAATTTTTCCCAACCGACGCTCTGCCTAACAATCTGCACCAAAATATAACACCACATTTCCACAGCAACCCGATATTACATTAAATTCACCTGGGCCCGAATTCTACTGCACACAAGCATACCACAAGCCTGGCACAAGTTTCAATACGACGCATTTGGTATTCTACTAAAACCGGAATCGCAATTCACAAGCGCCAGCCTGACGCTAGCCTACTTCGTATTCTACTGTCCGACAATTCACAAGCGTCAGGCTGGCGCTTGTGAATTGCGATTCCGGTTTTAGTAGAATACCAAATGCGTCGTATTGAAGCTTGTGCCAGGCTTGTGGTATGCTTGTGTACAGTAGAATTCGGGCCCTGGTCCGTTGCAAGTGTTGCAACAGCTTTTACATAACATACGCTTTTAACGTTGTATAAAATATCTAGAGTCGAGGTAGGCACTGATAAAGTATCCACTGATAACAGCCTGTGCCAACTGGCGAGCCAGGCGACCATGAGTTGAATTCAAAAGGCTCCTTTTACCTTTTTGTACCGCCACAAACACATTTGGGTTAATGGACTAAGGTATAGACTGTACTCATTGTGTTTAGGGCCTGAGAGCAGAATGTGGCTACAGAAACAGCGAAAGAGAATGACCAGTTCCGGTAGGTATGTGGAAACCTTCTGAACACTTTTAAGTTGCTTTCATTGAACTTTTTTAACTTATCTTTACTTAAAGATACTCATACTTTAGCTGAATGACTTGGGCACTACTACGATCACGAGTAAATACCGTACTTTGACAATTCCACATACATTTGTATGGTGTATCTTCAAAGAATTAGCGTTGACTTAGGTTCTGAGTGTTGTGTCTAAATAACTTAGTCAATTTCATACAATTGTTCGTTTGATTCTATGAACCTTTTTACGCAAGAGAATAGCAAAAACGATAGATTTTCTCAATTTTCTCCTGTTGCATAATAAAGAGAGTCTGAACTATCATGCCCTATCAGTATTTTATTAATTTTATACACGTAAACTATCGCTAATTGTTAGTATGTAGTAGTCCTAAAACCCCACCACGAACCCGCACTGAGCTATCGTGGTGGAGTATGGCTATGGCTCAATGTTACTCGTTTCCGGCTGTGCCCCTCAGTGGGGACATTAGAAAGTTACATTTACCTTTTATTAGGGTTCCGTACCCGAAGGGTGCCAAACGGGACCCTATAACTGATACTTCGCTGTCCGTCCGTCCGTCTGTCTGTCTGTCTGTCTGTCTGTCTGTCTGTCCGTCTGTCTGTCTGTCATCAGGCTGTATCTCATGAACCGTGGTAGCTAGATAGTTGAAATTTTTACAGATGATGTATTTCTGTTGCCGCTGTAACAACAAATACTAAAAAACAAAAGAAATTTTATATTAAGGGGGGCTCCCATACAACTAAAGTATTTTTTTTTTTGCGGTTTTTTATAGATATTACGGTAGGACGAAAGGTACGGAACCCTTCGTGTGCGAGTCCGACTCGCACTTGGCCGGTTATTTACTTTACAAACTTTCGTCGCTACAAGTTCATCCAACACAGCTTGTTCAGTGGCTCCACTTGTTTCACCAGACCGGGGCGTGTGTGGATTTTGTTAAGTTTGATAGATTGATATTAATCGCTTGAGCAATTGTGAGGCCGAGAGAGAACGACTCAATGTATAAGCCTTCAAGTGCTACACTAATATTAGTATAAATTTAAATAATTAATGGCCAGTTTGCTTTGCCGATAACTGACAGATAATCGTGATATCACGTACAAAACGAGTTGGTCATAGACAACCTAAAGATTTCAGCTCGGAATGGACAGTCAAACAGAATGTACAGTGCCACCAACTTAGCTGTTCAGTTGATAGCGGTCGCTAGTGTCATAGTAGTCTTCATAATAGCGGACATAGTATAGTATGTATTCTCTTTGATGGCGGATGAAAAATCCGTAGTACCAATTTTACCCACCTGAACAGCTAAGTTGGTAGCTCTGTATTATTTATTATATCACCACCCCATTTTGAAAAAGATGAACGATAAACGTTTTTGTTTTTAGACATATTTGATTTATAATACGAGTATTAAGTCAATTAGGATATTAATTAAACCCGCAAAGGTAAACGAGGTCAAAAGAAATTGACTTCTATCAATTCATTGCATAACGTCAAAAATAGAGCGTCACACCCTTTCCCATACGGTGTGGCACGGTTGTGCCTACTTTCCCATACGGTGTGGCACGGTTGTGCCTACTTTCCCATACGGTGTGGCACGGTTGTGCCTACTTTCCCATACGGTGTGGCACGGTTGTGCCTACTTTCCCATACGGTGTGGCACGGTTGTGCCTACTTTACCATACGGTGTGGCACGATTGTGCCTACTTTTTTCCACTATACCTATAGATTGCATAATTAATAAATTGCACCTAGAGTGTACTTGTACGCAATGCGACCTCGCCACGCCTTTAAGTGCTCTGCTTACATGACACATATTCTACATAGACTAATCGTAAACACTAATAACAAGATAATTAAGACACATAGTACCAGCTAATGGAATCCCAACCTCGTCAATAATGAATAAAAGAAGGTAGGTACTTGTAATGTTAGTTACATTGGGTTATGGGGTAGGTAGGTATGTAAATGGTTAGTTATAGTTATGTAGATTTGTTTTACTGCGCGGAGAAACTGATCTAAATGCACATATCTCCGGTAGTGTTTTTTTTTTATTTTTTTTTTATTTTATTTATTCAGAAACAAACAGTCTTAGATATTTGTATACAATACATAAACTCTTTATAAAACATAGACCTACAGTTTCCTAATTTAGTAAAAACATATTTTATAATAGTTTAAATATCAAAGAAATAATAATGATGAAGAAGCAACATAACAAAAAAGTATGATACATAAAAAGAAACACTCCAAAGTTAAACACTCCAAATTTGAAAAGCATTTCGTAGCACAAAGCCAATGACATCATCATACATTTGATCTAATCATTGTAAGTGAAAGGCTTAAGAGGATCGTGTACTCGCGAGCTTCCATACAAAAAGCGGTAACGTTTTCCACCCCTTAAACATTGTCCGACTTTTACATTTTTTTTACATGTTTGAGATACTATGGAAAACTATGCTCGTACGTTTTGGTTTTTTTGAAATAATGTATATTTTAGGAAATATAAGAACATAACCCAGTCCATATAAAAATATAAGTTCCAATATTTCCTAAAATATATAATATTGCAAAAAAATCAAAACGTACAAGCATAGTTTTCCATAGTATCTCAAACATGTAAAAAAAATGTGAAAATCGGACAAGGTTTAGGGGGTGGAAAACGTTACCGCTTTTTGTATGGAAGCTCGCGAGTACACGATCCTCTTAAAGGCTGCCCACCCCCATTCCGGTAAATATCTAGGCGTGTGGTCAGGGGATAACCTCGAGGCAGTACCATGAAATGCTCTATATTCCCCCCTTGCACTTGGCACTATAGCAATGCTAGGTATCTATCTTATCACTATAGCAATGCTAGGTATAATATAATTATACCTATCTTATCACTAAACTCAGTAGGTATGATCTATAGTGTAGATATAGGTCATACACATAATATTTGCATATTGGGCGAAATAGGTAGATACCTTTGTAACTGCGACACACAATGAGGGTGTTCTGAATTTAATTACCTGTGGACAAAATAAAACATGAATTTGTAATTTGTTCTTATTAAGGGTGTAGCAAGGCTAAAAAAACATTTCCACTCATTCATTTAGTCTTTCTTGCCTGCGCAGGTTTTTTCCCCGTTTAATTTTATCTACCGTGTCTATTCATGACTTGCTGGAAGAAATCTCTTGTTAGATATAAGTTCGTCTTTGTTTGTATCTTTTTGTTATTAGCATGTCGCTTTAGTGTAGATCAATAAAGAAATAATGAGATTAACTGAAACTTTCCAACGCCCCGCAACGCAATTTCTAAGATAAATTAAGAGTCAACTCCTACTAGTTGCGAGCTACAAAAACACAAAGATGTTCTTGTGAAAATAATTAATTATTTTATAGCGCGAGTAACAATTCCTTAATAGTCCAACTCCTACTTAGGTACTATAGTCACAAGCTACCAAAACAAAAATAAACTTCTGATGGGGTTTGAGCTTCTCGTAGTAGTAGCAGCACTGTGGTGTACGGAATACTATTATCTCTTCTGTGGTGGTGTGGAGTGACTATGGTTGCAACAGATAAACTATAAAAATCTGTCAAAATGGACAGTCTGCAGTGGTGACATCTGAAGTGCGCAATAGGCAGTTTTTAAGCCCTTGTACTCACGAAAATAAGGAATTATTTGGGATCCCCTCTGACTACCTTTAAAACACCCCCCATCAGGTGACAACAAGACGTCTGAAAATATCTATTGCAAGGGATGAAAGCTTAGCTTCCCCTAATTTTAAAGTCAAATATTTTTCTTTTGCGGCCAGGAGAATGAGCAGAAGGGGGCCATTCAATTTCATTTCGTTTTCAGCAGTCCAGATCAATATACGGCTATGTCAGAAGGGGAACTCTACTGCCTACTGCCTGCCTACTTCAACCAATCATCGTCCAAACACCTCAAACAATGGAGCAATGAACTAGCAACAGTATTTTCGCATCCGACCGACCTACTTCAGTCAATCATTAGCTGTAATAAAGTGATTAGTGATTACCGTTTTGGCAATTAGATGTAGATTTGACGCGTTCACCGGTGTACCGTTTTAAGTGGGAGGGCTATTTGGGAGGTGTCAAAAACACTAAACTAAAGGAACTAAAGGCACTAAACTGACAACTTCAAAGCCGACAGCTCTTGCGCGGCTGCGACAGATTTCATTTTCAAACACACCATTTAAATTAGTTTAGTTAGTATAGTTAGTGTGGCCTCCCAAATCGCAGGCTTGTGGAGGTAACAAAAGTATTTTTATCACACCGAAGCAGCTACGATTCTACACAACTTTTCCATTACAATGTGTGAACAAAAATGAGAGAAATAGTCACGCTTTTCAACTAAGTGATCGGATTAATTATTTTGAAAAAACTAGTATTATGTTTGTTTGACAATGTAAGTTTCACAGTACAATCTTGAGTACAACATTGTACAATACAACCTGTGACACAAACATACCAGACTCAGTGCCATCGTTGCTAGCGTCAGTGGCATACGAATCATGTTTCATACTAAATTTAGTTCCCCGCTGTGGCCACCGTGTCACTATTTAGTGGCTCTGTAAATAGCCTCTTAATCGACAAACTAATTGGTTTATTTGTTACCTCATTACTTCCTCAAGCTTGAGGCAAATAAGAGAAATCATTTTCAAAGATTATTAATTAACTACGTAATTACAACAGTTTTATAGCTTGAATTAATGCCACATAGTCAGACGTTGTAACTTGTAACGCGTTAAGTGCGTGCGTTGCGTGATAAACTGATAAACATAACGCTACGCATTATTTGATTTTGCTGTACTGTTCCCAATTGTGCAGGCGTAAGGCTAAACTAAACTAAATTGAGTAGTCATAGTTAGTTTATATTCTTACAAGCACGTACTTGTTTCGAGTTCTTATATCCCGAAATAGCTACTTCTATCACAATAATAATACGAAGGACACAAAGAGCCCGGAATCACGTAGAGAGGATTACTCGTTCATTAGCCGGGTTAGCGGTTATTATTCGCCGAATATCACCGATAATTCGACGGACGTGAGTGAACTGGGGTACGTACGATTCTCGCACATTCGATATACGGATATCTAAAGCGAGTGTTTTGTATGGCAATCACACGATATAGCGGTTGATATCCGTGTATCGAATGTGCGAGAATTGTACCCCTGACCATTGACTAACCAATGACGGTAGGACTAAACTCAAAATACTGATCCTGGTAGTAAAAAGGTAAACGATCGATGGCATAAATTTTGAACATTTTGATGTTTTATATTTTTTGGGCTAGTATTTAAAATCGAATCCCGACTGGGGAGGAATAACATTTAATCCCCAGGGAGGCATTCTCATGTCCATGGTCGACATATCGATTTTGAGATGCCGAAATCTCCATCAAAAACAAGGAAAAGCTATTCTCACGACCAGCCGACATAGGTACTGGCAGCCACATATCTCAACCGCCGTTTTCGATAGAAATAAAAATGAATCAGAATTATTTTCGACGGATTTAGGCGGTGTATCAAAACTGATATCTCGACTAGGGAGATGATATCGATAGCGCGAGAATCAAGGGCAAAATAGCATGATTCTCGCGCATTCGATATACGATATCTACACCTATATCGAGTGATTTTGTATGGGAATCTGTCAATGTAGGTCCGGATATTCGTAATCGAAGGCGCGAGAGTCATGCCACAGGTCTTAAATGTTGATATGGTGTGGATGTCGCTGATTGTGGTTAACGACATAGGGGATCCTATTTATTTATTTTTTTATTTATTTTATTTATTTATTTTAGGTCTGCCAACAGACAATACATGTTTTCTTAATATAATTCTTAACAATTTACAATTTAGATGTTTGTCTACTTAAAGGCGAACACAGCCCGCTTATAAAAAAATAATAATTATATAACATTAAGTAATTACATATTAACAGATAATTAGTATTATAAACAATTATAAACAATTACAAGACAATCCTAGTGTGGGGCCAGAAGCCTGTTATATAAATGTTTATATTTTTACAAGTGTTAAGATGTCAGTATTGAATTTCATCTCAGTATAACTTGCACTGGTGTAAAATATAAACAATGCCTTTATACCTCCATTGGTGAATGTCAACTACATCGCAAAAAAAAAGTAATTATATGAGAGTAATGAGCGTAATTATGACAGGCTATACACCAACGAGCTTGATGTTCTAGACACGTCGGTTGGTCAGAAATCTACCAAGGCAGTACGACGTCGTCGGTGACAACATTTCGGTGAATATGGACCAATACACGGATGGACAACAACTATAGTGACGTGACACACAAGTAAAAGTGTTATTGCCCTCAAAAATTCTTTAATCGTAAATCGTAATAATTATAATATAATAATTTTGTCGGCTGAGTAATAACAATAATTGCAGTTCTGTTAAGTTCACTACTGACCTAATTATCTATTTTGAAATATTAAGGTGTAGCACAGATATTATATAGTAGTGTTTTATTAATTTCCCTATTCAAGAAATCAGACAACATGACAAGATTCGCGATGTGACATTTCAAAATATCCGTGCGTGATCCGTGTTCTATTCAGTGGTGCGTGTCCTATTCAGTGGACCAAAAGAGCCGAAACGAACATGATCGCATGTGAGTAGAAGACATTTGCGGAGAATAAAATGGACTGCTTTTAAATAGCTTTATAATTGCGTGCTAAGAGCGTCTATTAATTACTGAAGTTAACAACTGATTGTGCTGATAAATCATTTTGCTGCTAAAGAACAACTTTGTGACTCCAGATCGAGAGGTTACGGGAGAAAAATTAGCCGCTCCTAAATGTAAAAAGTTAAGTAGGTACTAATAATTAATAAGCTATCTGTACAATTTTACGTGAGTAAAATAAATAAATTACGAAATTACTTTGGATTAAAAATACGGTAATATGAAAAAACATAAATCAATAAAATGTCGCATCATTATCATCACCTTGAGGCCAAGCCATAAGTATCGAAAGTATCAAAAGATCTGCGCTCGTGAATTCTAATTATGGAGCGGGCCGAGCGGCATATGAAGCGGTTTGCGCGGTGGCTTCATGAAGCCTATAAGTTTAAATTTGGCTTATTTCTGACTTTTTATACTGTACTCTTGACTTGTTTTCGTTGCTTTGTATTTTTGCATAAAAGATTTCCCAATGTGTTATTTTTACACACGCTAGATGTCTTTAAATATCTTATTATAAATAAACTCACCAAGTTTAAAACTTAAAAAAACAACTTCGATACCTATTGCTTATCCTCACATTCGGTATGCAAATGTAAATGAATTAACGCAAAATGAGAAACTACTTTGTAAGGGACATCATTCTAAGCAACTTTCATTATGAAACCGATTTGATCAGTAGGTCAGCTGATTTGTTATGGCGAAGTGAAAAATAAAGTTGCTCTGATCAAATCGGTTTCACAATAAAAGTCTCTAAGAATGATATGTCTAATAAAGTATATAGTTTCTTATTTTGCGTTAATTCATTTATGCGCTTATTACATTACGCTGTCGGCAGGGCTGGATTTGTATAGACGTCTCTCTCTGATGGAACGACTAGAAAGAGACAGTGAGTCAGACAGGGCCCTGCCGACAGTGTAGTCTAATAGGCCCATTACACCTTGTATTAATGGGCCAGTCCACAAAAGACTAATACCCAGTTTCCTGGGCGCTGATTAAGTTAACAGGTTGGTTAAATCAGTTTCGGCCGATCACGTTCCGTCATTTTGAATAATAGCGGCTCGTGATTGGCTGAAGCTGATTTAACCAACCTGTTTACTTTAATCAGCGCCAAGGAAACCGGGCATTAATAAGGCGATGTATGAATAATCACAAACCAAGGTCAACGAAGATTGCGGTAGTGAGAAGCGAATATAACTCGGGAATAGGAACAAATGGGATAGCAATTGTGCGCTCGCGCCTAATCTGAATCAACGTAAGCGCCAAAAAGAAGAAAAAACATAAAAAATAAGTTATTTCAGGGAATTACATTTCAATCTTCAAATCGCTAGTAACAACAATTCCCCACATATTACAATTAATAGAAAGATCATTATTTACTACTACTGCGGTATAATAGGAAAAATATTGGAAAAAGGGTTGACTTTGGATTTATTTTCTATCGAGAAATTTTTATCCAAACATGTTTTCCTTCATGAAAACCCTAGATTATATAGTCAAATTACATATACCAGAAATTGTTTATTTATTTATTTATTCATTACAATAACAATTCATGAAATCATTACAGGTGTTTAACCCAATTAAATATCATATAATATCTTAATAAAACTATTAAAACATAACCTTTATGTACAGGCACACACATTGCTAGGTCTTATATACATTGTAAATTAGGTTGAAATTGATTACGATTTGCCGAGTATTTCCTGAAATACACATGAAAAAAGCACCCCTAATTTATTCGTGGATGCACAACAAACAACTCAACGTTTGACGAACACTCAAAGTACCGTATCTCGCTCTATGGCCGAGCGGTATCCATTCGCACATCAGAAACGATCGTGCGGGTAGACCAACATCTGGCCGGGACGGGACGGGCAATGGATGGGTGTCCGACCCGTGGCATTTGTTGGCTGTAGATGCGATAGATACTCGGTGGTAGCAGTCGTAAAGCTGTGTCAGAGGCCCTAATAGGGCCTTGATAACTTGATGTCAGTCGGGCTGGCTACTAGCCTGACACCCCTTCATCAACCAGCAAGCACTGGGATATTGTGGTGGAGTATGGCTCAATCTTACTCGTATCCGAGTAAAGACCCGTGCCCCTCGGTGGTAATATTAATGGGCTACATATTATTTAAGTCTGTGCATTGGACCATATGTGCCTTGGTCGTAAATCAAGTATCAAATGACGCGTTTATTTCAAATTCGCTACGATTTCCCAACTGCCTTGTAACTTGAAGCCTTCGGCTCTATATCGGTTAGCGAGACGTATCAAGTATCCATGTAGCGCCAGTATAGGTACACTATCACTATCTCTCATTTTACCCACACTTGTGTGTGTAAAATTGTAAATGCACAGAATTATTCCTTGGAACTCTTATCACCGCTCTGAGCTCGAGTCAGTAAACGAGTCAAGCAAGACGAACTAACGAACTAAACTGACCTATATTCAGCAGACTTGCTTTTTAAAAATAATTTATTTTGTTTAGTTGGTGTGTGTGACGCTTCTGAACTCTGTCAAAAAATTCAGAATAGTCTTTGTTGCGGTACAAAAGCTTTCGTGTAATAGAAATACTGTGCAGGGGGGCCCGTGCGTGAGAGACATACTGTGCAAGGCCCGTGCGTGAAAGACATACTGTGCAGGGCCCGTGCGTGAGAGACATACTGTGCAGGGCCCGTGCGTGAGAGACATACTGAGCAGGGCCCGTGCGTGAGAGACATACGTCATCAGGAGATGGGAGTCGAATGTCTTAAGGGCTGCTTTGGAGTGCTCTAGATGTTTTTCCATTACTGCCGCAGTGTTATTAGTTGACATGAGTGAAGCTTAGCTCAATTCTAAAAATATAAAAAAAACTGGAATTAGACGGACAGCAGATGCTTAGTAATAGGGTCCCGCCCGTTTCGCACCCTTCAGGAACAAAGAACGCGAAGTAGTTTAGCGCTCGTTCAGACTACAGTGGGAACCGCGCGGTTTGAGAATCACTGTTGTGTGTGTCTGAACGATTACATACATTCCTATGGCCGGCACATACACGATCAAGCCTATCGTCAAATCGGCATGACGATTGATTTGACGAACGATTTGATCAAGCCAAATCCATTCATAACACGGTCAAATCGGCTTGATCAAATCGTTCGTCAAATCAATCGTCATGCCGATTTGACGATAGGCTTGATCGTGTATGCCGGCCATAAAGGCCTCTACAAACTGCGCCCGCCGCCGCCGCCGCCGCCGGCCGCGCTGGTTTCGGCCGGCGGGCTTGTTTTGCGATACTGTGCCGGCGCGGGTTGTGCCGCTTGCGCCTGCGCGTGCTTCCCGGCGGGTTGTGCCGCTTGCGCCTGCGCGCGCTTCCCGGCGGGGTATGCCGGCGGCAGGCACTGTTCGCTCGCGCGCCGCTCCGTTGTCGCCCGCCAGCTTTCATGACGTAGTGACTACAGGCCGCAGAATGCCGCGGCCCTCGTGCCGCCGGCAAATGTCGTTCCGGCTGCCTCACGCTAATGCCGCCGGCCTCCGCCAGCAGTTTGAATAGACCCGCGTCACAGAAGAGTTAATAGTACTCCGTACCCGCGTGGTGCCCGGCGGGCACGGACACGGGCACTGCCCGCACGATTCTCAAACCGCGCGCGCGGCTCCCGCTTCTGTACTCTGAACGAGCGCTAAGTCGCGGGCATCAAGTATCAAACAATAGGTACTTTACGAAGGTACCCGAAATAACTATTCAAGATAGAAATTATGAAGATATGTAGCATCTTGAGGTAGGTAATTAGTAGCTAAGTGAACCAGACTTTATTATTAAATCCAGGCCGTGATTTCTAAACAGCCAAATGGCCTAATGATTTAAGAAACATACGAGTAGCTATTCCCTTTTACTTTTTTCTATATTTGAAGGAAACCCGATCATTAAAGACATGATTGAACGTCGAAAACGAATTCACCGATCATAATAGTTTATAAATAATTTGGCCCAATGAGTCGAGTTACACCACACGGAATTTGCCAACTGACATTCAAAATGTCATAACATAACTATCGTAGTAACTATCAGTGTTTAGTGGCGGCGCGTTGCGTAAAGTTAAGTGAGAGGCGCACTACAATGTAAGTAGACTAGACTAGTCGTATGTTAGCCTGTCTAGGTTACCTATGCTGTGCTATAATGCTCGTCAGGGCCTTGATTATTTTTGCGAATCGCATGACAATAGCCATAGCGAGAGCGTACAATGCCTTTTGTATATATGTAGGTGTATATATTTGCATATTGTGTATTTATTTAGTAATTTGGTATGCTTATTATATTAGATCTCTTGTTAGAGATAAGCTCGCCTTTGTACATGTTTTTTCCAATATTAAGTGTCTGTATTATGTTTTCTGTGCAATAAGGTATAAAGTATATTATTTTATAAGTAGAAATCTATATTTATTCGTACTTGTCATTAGTTTTAGTAATTTGTGCACTCTTTATCTGTTCTTTTTCCTCTCATGCCTGGAGGAAATCTCTTTTTAGAGATAAGCTCGCCTTTTTACACAACTTTCTGTAAATGTTATGTGTTTTTTATGTTTTTGTGCAATAAAGTATTAAAAAAAATGACGATTTTGGCTTGTCGACGCGCGGCGCGGGGCGCGGGGCGCGGGGCGCCGAGACTCTGTATTATGATGCGCCCTCGCCACCGCCATCGCCACCGCCATGCGGCTCGCGTACATAATTGGGCGCCAGGCCCCCGATTCTCGCGTTATCGAGATCAGGAGGGCAATGCTACTAAAAATAAGCGTTCCATTAGCAATGTGCAACGCCGAGAGAATGCCTCAAAAACGCCTTGCGAATAGGGGCAATCCATTTGCGAAGTGTTATCGGAATACCAAATGACGCCATTTTGAGCGTTTAAGAAGCGGTCGAGATCCAATTGCAATGGGTTTCCCAGAACAGCATAGTGCCCCATCTCCCCAGTCAAGATATGGGTTTTGATACCGTCCGTCGAAAACGATCTCGATTTATATTTATTTCGAGCGAAAACGGGTAGAGATATCTCGGTTGGTCGAAAGGCTAGTCGTAAGAATAGCTTTTTCTTGTTTTTGATAGAGATTTCGGTATCTCAAAATCGATATTTCGACCATGGACATGATCTCGCTAGCGACAGAATTGCCCCCCTATATTTTGTTTAGCGATGCAGGTATTTATTTATTTAATTAAAGTAAATTCGTACGACATGACAGAAAAAATCCAATTCGTCGTACAAAGTATCCAAACTATAAAATTTAAAATAGATTACATTAAACACCACATGAAATATATTAGTCAGGTCAATTACATTCGATCATTCAATCATCATTATGTCCATTAATCATTTGGGATAATAATTTCATGACAACACTATCATCCAATCTTCTCACAGAACCTTCCACATTCTCGCACAATATCACTCCATGCATCACCAAACAGATCATTCAATGGTGCTGCAGCCAAGAGTGCATTGCATAGGTATGAAAATTCTATCTAATTCCAAATGTACATGCATAACGTCACGCCTTTTCCCATACGGGGTGACAACTTTTAACCTTCAGTCTCCATAACTGCGGTGATAGGCTAGTCCCCTGTCATGCCAATATAGTTAGCTACTAACATTGCGAACAATATAGTGCCTCTGCCTCCCCGTATGTTGAGTTGTATAACGTACCAAATTAAGCTATCCAGATATAAGCAAACAAAATGTGTAATGACGATGATGATTACAGGAATAGTGTAAAGCTGAGTACACAAAGAATCACGTCTACTTCTATACGGAATGGCAGAGGCACAACTGCATGAAATATTGCAATAATACAACATATCTATACTCTAACGCGGGTATTCATTAGCATTTGGCTGGAGACGGGGCGCGGATAACATTATAATTATATGATTCACGTTACACGGCTTAATCCCATAAGCCTTTTGAATACATCATCATAAAATATCAATTAGGAATACGAATATTGAATAACGAATTTGGTGTCAGATTTCACGGTAGGCTCTGTTTGGTTAATTTATTCCGTTGCGTTGCCTCGAGGTTGTGTCGTATTTAATTAAGGGGATTGTGGAACCTTTATACAAATGCCCATATTATTATTTGGATTTTTTTGTAACATTTAATTTTTCTGTATTTGGGAATTGCCTCGCTAAGATATTCCAGCTAAAAGAGGCACTTCCCAAATCCAGATTAAAAATATGTTACTTAGATATCCCTATTCTTCAATCTCAGTGTTTGAAAAAGTCATATAGCCATTGGAAACTTTAAGAGAAACGATTTCAACTAACGAGTAACTCTAGTGGATCTTTAAGGAATATTCGTGAAGATATTGCATTGCACCTAAAAATAGATAATTCACAATATCTTAACACTACTTAGTGTTTGACTTCATAGAAATAATCTGTTCTCTATTTTGCCTTGTATTTCTTTTACATTTTGTGTATTTACGCTGATACAGCAAATAAATAAGTATTCTATTATATTCTAATTATCAGGCTAATAATCAGGCGCTGTTAAAAATATCAATAAACAATTTCGCACTGTTCCGCGACAGCGACTGGCGTATTAGCCATGTTGGGTGCAGCTGTTATGAACTGTGTCTATTCAACAAAAGTAGCATTTTAATGATAGACCAGCCCTAATTACTGAGTTCATTAACTGCAAATTGATTGTGTGTCAAAAATATTGATAATACTTTCAAGGCTCGTCAAGAGGTTCATTCACCTCTATATTATTTAGGAGTACATTATTAACCACTGATGTAGACTGTAGTGTAGATCAGCTTCATTAGTCTGGTAATCTAATTTGAAGCACAAACTAATTAGATTCTACCTAATTTACGAGGAATGTGTTCTGAAAGTGCTGATATTTATTAAAATATTTCGTTTGATTTGAGTAAGCGAATAACAAGAGAGTATACAGGGCGTAATAGCAAGGTGTGTGAATTTTAGGGGGCTGCTTAGGGACTCCATTCTGAGCAAATTTCATTATGAAACATATATGAGAGTACTTTTTTTCAGTTTCCAGTACATTTTGGCTCGAGCTGTCAGCTGATTTGTATGGAGTAGTAAAAAATTAAGTTGCTCTGACCAAATAGCTTTCATAAAGTTACCCAGGATGACGTTTCTAAGAAACCCATAGAATATGACTTTTTGTTACACCCTGTATAATATTCCTAAAAGGAAACGCCAACATATCTAAACTGTCATTCGAGTGACCCGTATTATATTACACCTCATTCAGTGTAACTTACACTGTTGTTATACCTTACACAGTGTAAGGCATAACATCCCCTTTATTATACCTCCTAGGAGGTTGCTAGTTTAGCATAGTTGATTATGGATGTTATTGTCTTCTTTCTTTATCTGTCGCCTCAATTTTAAGAGTGGCATAACAAAATCTTAAGAGTGAAGACTCACGATGCAATCTGTCTCGCGATTTGTTGCTGCAACTTGTATTTCTCTCTGTGTCTATCTTCTGTAGCAGTTGCAAGGCAACCTGCCTCCTATGAGTTGCAGCGACAGATTGCAAGCCAGGTTGCATCGTGAGTAGAGCCCAACTTTACACGTCTCAGCGAAACCTCACAAAAGGTAATATGGCTTGAGGGACAGTTGAAGAAAACCACGCGTTTCTGGTTTTAGACTCTACAGCAAGGTAATAATGTCGAGAAGTGGATCTTTTTTAACAGTCGTGTCAATAGGCGATTACTCTTTATATTTGAGCTGTCAGTCATCAACAATGATGTTCCGCCCCTAACACGGTCATTGAACTGGCGACATGTTGATAAAATCGTGAAATCATGTAATTCCAAGTATCGATACGGTTTAGCGGAACAGTTATTTTTATTTTATTTATTGAACAAAAATCCGCAGCCGTACAAAAAAAATAAACAACAATATAGATTATATAACTATGCCAATTAAGGATTTCACTATGTTACTATTTTTTGATAACGAACAGTCGAACGTTCATCAGATCAGCAACACTCTCTTACTGGTGTAGTCCCGTTGTCTCCATTGCCTCTGTCCCCATAATTTTTCGGACCATGAAATTGTAATGATATAATTAACGTTTAGTCCCGTTGTACCCATCGCGCTTCTTTAGTGAGGACCGAGGCAACGGGACTGAAAGTTAAATATTTTATTACGTGTTAATTATTTTATTATTCTGCAAATTATACATTAAATTTATGTAAATCTAACTTATCCCTTAGGATATCACACATATGGGATAAATGGTGGACAAAAATTTGCTATGAATGGGCATTATAAGATTTCAAAGTGTCAAATGTGTGTGTAATGTCTATGTGAGTTTAGTCAGTGTAGTGTACTTGTCAAGCAGCCCATTGGTCAGTGTAGGTCATGTGCAGCCTGTGCAAGCACACAATCGCAATTCTCAGATATCGTCTTCTTGCCTGGGCCCGAATTCTACAAAGTTCACAAGCATGCCACAAGCCTGGCACAAACTTCAATACGAGATATTTGGTATTATACTAAAACCGGAATCCAATTCCCAAGCGCCAGCGTGATGCCAGCGTACTTCGTCCAAAACGTAATTACGCCGCTGGCGCCAGCGTACTTCGTTCTACTGTCCAAAACGTACTTACGCTGGCGCCAGTTAGAATGGCGTGCAGACTTCGGGCCCTGATATATTTTCAGAATTGCCGTTACCATTGCGGGAATCCCGGTTCTGAAAATAATCGCGGCCACTCAAGGAGTTACGCGAGTAGCGGCGCAGCTGATTTCCCGGGGGCGGGGGTGTGGGAGGGGATGGGGGGGGGGGGGGGGGGTGTAACAAGCAACTCTATTTGTACGAGTACTTAACCTCGATAAGACTATCGATACGAGCAGAAGTATCAGTTCCATTCTGCTCGTTGGCTCCTCCCCTAAACCTAAGGTTCAAAGACTATGCTAAAAACGGTCTATAGAAGTCTTATTATAGTGTAAAAGAATATTTAGATGACAAAACTGCGTGGTCTTTTCTTTACCATCTCAGCGCACAGAAATCCAAAGAGGGGCGATGGACTGAGTCAGTACGTCACACTTCGGTGTATTTCCTTAGACTTAATTAAGTAGAAATACATTAAATTTAATTTTTAAGGCCCTTACTGCCGTACCCACAGTCATTTAATGATTCATTAAGGATTACTAAGTAAAGGATTTTGAATGTAGATTCATATTTGGAGCTAAATCTCTCTGAGTGCGGCGGTTACATATTTTAAAAGAGGTACTTTTCTTTTTTTCTTGTCCTTCTTTGCTCCATCTAAGCCCACGACTTCCGAACGGGCGGTAGTATACAAAAATATTAGTATTATATTGACGTTGACTAAGTAATCGGTATGGTTTTATGGTCAATAAAAAAAATACTTTGAAATTTGAACTTTGAACGGGCGAGACAATCGAAAAAATCAAATGCATCCCCATCTTCGTTAGCTTTTCTCCGGTACTGGGGAAAATAGTGTTATGTACACTGTATCACCCACGTCGACCGGGGCCAAGAGGCCGCATTGTGAGCGAGGTCGGGAGCTAGAGCAGATGGCCTAACATCGCAAAATGGACAACTATACTTAGAGACCTACTATATCCCTGCTGAAGGGTGATAGGATGTGATGATCATAATGATGATAAACCTTCCTCACCAAGGAAACCTTGAGTTGCACGAAACGATTTGGAAATTTGAGGTTGTCACCTTACTGATCTAAGGGCGAGAATCTCAAAGGATTGTCATTTGTCTATGTTTTTAAAAAAGCTTTTTGTGCAACTCAATATTCTCATAATAAATAATTCGCCTTGAGCCAAAACCGGTAACCGTTTGAAAATAAATACAATAATTGCTAAGCTAAGAGGTATTGCATCCGCAGACATTCCTCGCTGATAACATCGCATAGCAATAGCGTGTTAGATATGCAGTTTGTATAGTTTATTTATTAAGTATGGCTTAATTATGTCAGTCGTTTCGTATAACTTGTTGAACTTGTGTTGCTATAGTTTTAAATGTTATCAAGTAACGTAAAAATAACACATACAAGGCTAAATTCTTCAAATTATGAAATTGTTTACAAATATTTATTAGTGGGAAACTCAACTGAATATAAGTATTATAGGTATCGATTCAAATGGCTTTTAATATAATTTATTAAACAGTTATTGCTAACTCCCTCATGTCCTTTAGAAAAGTCATATTTTTTGCAATACCTTTTGTCTTTATTTTCCAAGAAACTAATCTAGTGCTTTCGTAGAAAGCTTTCTAAGAGTACACATTAAATATGTGTCTAGGCCAAAGAATTACGAGTAAATAATATATAAAACCTGTAGCTAAAGTCTGAAATTCTCCAGACATTTTTATTTCATATTTGATGATAACACTCTGGTACACACTCTACACTACTTTTTTCCCCTCGCTTTTAGGGTTCCGAACCCGAAGGGTGCCAAGCCAAACGGGACCCTATGACTAAGGCTCCGCTGTCCGTCTGTCCGTCTGTCCATCTGTCCATACGTCCGCCTGTCACCCACCAGCTTGCTAAAAACTACTAAAAAACAGATTATAATAAATATTAAAGGGCCATACAACAGACACGATTTTTTTGCCGTTTTTATAGTTCAGGCGATCTCATAAACCGTGATAGCACCTTCAAAGTTAGAGTATCAAGCTTTAATTTGCTCAAATATTGTGCCTAGGAGTTCTGTGAATTTATGGAAACGTTTAAAGCGATAAGCTAGCCCTCTGTCACTCAGAACACAAGTGCTAAATAACTGGCCAAACGTGTGTGCAAGTGTGACCCTGCTGCCTCGTATGGGAAAAGGCGTGACGCTATGTTTGTGAGCTACAAACAAAGGGGTAGTTGGCTGGACACGTCACTGATTGAACGCAACTCCCCGTGGACACCCGGATTATGTTATTTATTTATCAGCCTGTACTGATTAATTATAATTACCCATGACTGTCGTGGCCATATCATAGCATTGATATTTTCATGATTTGGCCAAATGTTTCATGAAATTATTAGAAAGGGTTGAATTTTATGAAAGTAATTTATAATACGACTTTATATATTAAATACGAGACTATTTTAAATACGACGCCGCCGACGCTAAACATAGCCAATGACGTGACGCTATTACAAATTATTATTATCAATTAATCACTTGTTACATTTAATTACTCTTTCATAAACTGGGGGTAAGATAAGAATTTGAAAGAGAATGGAAAGAAAATGAAAGAAATCCTTTCTCTTTGGATCGTTATTAATGAATGATAATGATATTCTTGGTGGTATTCATTCCTAATCATCATCCTCTATAATTTGACTTTACAGTTCCGTAATACCCTGAATAGTGTATACCTCCTTTCTATCTCACATGTGTAAACGGGTCGACTACTTACCCGCTAATAGTTACTATTCTCTTGGGAAATTCCACCGCATCGTAATAACATACAGTGTGGAATCACATGTGCCTATAAATTGCCATCTCAGTTCAGCCCTTGTAGAGGAATAATATGTTATAATTTGTTTTTTTTTTCTTCTCCTTTACAGGTACGGTCTGAAAACCAGCGCTTTGAGATAGAACATGTTTGTGCTACTCACAGCAAACGCTGAGACCGTCCCTTTTTGTCTTATTAAACTAATGTACCTACCCTATTTAACTGTACTTTTTATGTATATTTTTTTTAAGGCAAAATAAACTATTTGTATTCTATTCTATTCTATAGGATAGTATTAATTGTCTGAATTCCTGATGTGACGTTCCCGGCAATATTGCCTCATACACAAATGGCAATATTGCTGGTAACAGGCACATCTATAGTCTGAATACGTATTAAATTCATACTCCTGTAACATAGCATCAGCCATTTTGCTATACGGTGATGTTGAAGCACAACTGTGGAGGAATCCTATTTGTGGATTCCATCACTGATAGATCGTCAGCATTTTCTGAACACACCATTATATTCGGGCGGTTTTTTTGGATAGAACCACGTCTAAGGGCATTTAGTGAAACTTTTTGACACAGGGTGTTTTTAGACTAATTAGACCCCGCTGAACACGATTCTGCCCGGTGTCAACAATCCTTCCAAACCTTCCTTAGTGGATGCCTGCGTCATAAGAGGAATACGTGTGCTAAATTTTAAATTTCTAGCCCCGAGGGTTTGGCCTGTGCGTTGATACATCAGGCGGAACGTGACACTTTTTCGTACTTGCAGCTGGTGGCTTTCATTAATTTATAAGATGTTATCACGCAATTAAATTCATTTGATAAATTATATTATTACATACACTCGAATCACTACCGACTGTCATCTCTGGCCAACGTCTGCGCTGCGACCTGAAAGTCGTGAACGAATACTCGTACCGACGGTAAATTAGGTTTTGTTTTGTAGGCAAACGTATTATATCAATTCGCTTCTTGGATATGTTGTAGTGATAAAACCCAGGTCTTGGATGTCTACTCGTTTGTGATGTCGCTGTTTCTGGTTCCCACGACACAGGGTATCCTAGTGTGGGGCCAGAAGCAATGTAAGTGCCTGTATGTAAATAAAAAAAAAGTTGTTTATTTTTGTCATGGACAGTTTTCTTTCATCTGTAACAGTTTCGGAGAACCATTGGAAAACACGCAGATCGGGACACGGGGAGGAGGGGTTGACACCGGGCAGAATCGTGTTCAGCGGGGTCTAATTAGTCTAAAAAAACCTGTGTCAAAAAGTTTCACTAAATGGTGTTAGCCGTTGAAAGCAGAAGCAATTTAGGATACAACCGCCTGTATTAGAAGTTCAACGTCGGTCGTAGTGATTGCCAATAAAATTATACGAAAGCAATATGATTTAGCCGGGGCAGCCACGACAGTTGATATAGACAGATTGCCCTCAGGGACCGAAATTATTTTAAGATCGACTTCGACAGGGTAATATATCACAAAACCTTAACCGTCAATTACTAAATGTTACTTTGGAAAACGTTACACAGACTGTATGTATATTGCAACAATCTTCATATCTGGGTAGAAGCCCCCCCCTGTCACAAAAATTGAGTTTTATGGGCACAATGTGCCTGTGCCACCCTGAATTGGAAAAGACGTAACGCTGAGTAGCAAGGTAGATATCCTAGTGTGGGTGGGATCAGTAACAATGAATGAATGCCGTAGAAACCAACTTCGGGCACAGATTAATAAAGAGTTAGTTCGGGCTTAAACTTTTATTACGGAACCCTTAAAGACTCGCCAACACGCTCTTGACCGGTTTTTTTGTGTTTCTGTACTTTAGATGGTATTTATAGATAGAGTACAAAATAAATAATTAAATTATCTCTAGCTGTGAGATGTAAGGGTAAGCTACCAATTAATCAAGTTATCTCGGCTTATTTTTCTCTAATAAATAGTTTCCTCACTGCGTTTTCAAGCCCCCAGAGTCATTCATGATGTACAAAAATGGGTTATTCCCGTTTCCCCCATAAAATATTCATAATCCAACCTATGCCTAACAATAACCACCCGTATGGGGAAAGGCGTGAGGCTTTGTAAATACATAGTTGATTGAATTGGGTATAAAAGTAAGGCATTGATAAAAACAACATTTGGGTATTTAAAAGGTCCAAATAGTTACTTACATTTCCACATTCATTATACATCTTTAATTAAACTATTGGAGCCACAAGCCCAAGCGGGTTTTGTAACACAGTCAGTACCTACCTCGGTCACTTTGGAGGTTAGACTCACAGAGGGCAAGTTATAACGGCTGATTTTTAACCGACTTCCCAAAGGAGGAGGTTTACAATTCGTCCGGATGTTTGTTTTTTTTATGTATGTGCCCCGATAGCGCCTAAACGGGTGGATCGATTTGGAAAATTATTTTTTTGTTTAAAAGGGTTTACCTTCCCATTGGTCCCATGGACACCAGGTCAGGATCTGATGATGGGATCCTGGAGAAATCTCTTCAAATATTATAGGCAGACCTATAGTGATTTTTGTGTTTTTCATAATAACTCGTGCAAATGCACATGGTAAGCATAATATTGTGATGCGGAACTGCTGATGAAGACCACATATGGCGACTAGATCTGCTCAATACTAGGTACAAATACAATGCGTGGCTGACGGGCAGGCAACGCATAGCCTAAACCGGTGGACCTAGAGCCATGAAACTTTGTACAGGGGTTCCTTAGTAGCGTGGGGTAGCACTGATGTGGGATTTGACAAAATTAATTCCCCAAGGGGGGGGGGGTGGATAAGGGGTTACAGTTTGTATTAAACTCAATCTAATCAAATAGGGTTTGTGGAAGTCGGTTTTTTCTAAAGTTTACTTTTTGTTTCAATTATAAATCCAGTACAGTGTCCGCTGAAAACATGTTTACATTGATCCAGTGTCAATCCAGTGCTGGAATCCAGTGATACTGGATCCAGCTACTGGACTGCATTTGTGGTGGCAGTCTCTATAGAGTAAGTAAAGTAAACGTAGTCCATTAATGTCCCCACCGGGCACAAGCCTTAACCGGGATATGCTGGCTCAGTGCGGGTTGGTGGAGGTTTTTTTTTACAACTACTACATACTAACAAGTAGTGGTACGTGCCAGCCATCCGAAACACGGAGCGTCCGATAATGTACAAAGACAAATTACTTAGGTATCTCATTGGTACCTGGTCAGCACCGGGATTCTGCATCTCCTGCGTGAGAAGCAAGATTATAACCCACTTGACCACGGAACTCTTGATCGTCTCGATATACTTTTCAAAATATAAAATCACGCCTTCGCGCTGATGGATTAGCAGAGGCTTAATTTAGTTGGGAGAATAAGTGAGGTCCGTGGTCTAGTGGGTTTCACGATTGCTTCTCGCGCAGGAGATGCAGGTTCGAATCCCGGTACTGACCATGTACCTGAGATAAATAATTTATCCTAAGTAGGTTATACGGACGCTCTAACGGTGATGGAAAACATCGTGAGGAAACCTGCATTACTACGTAGCTGCGGTGAAGGGCTAGCCACCTGTTACGCAAAGTGGAGTTATTGAACAGGCCAAAAGTGGGCACAGTTGTGCCTCTGCCACCCCGTATGGGAAAAGGCGTGACGATATGTTTACTTACTTTGATAGTTCCCCTAACTTTAATGTCAAATATCGTCTCCGTCCTAGGTTTGCCGGAAGAGATCTCTTTTTCGATATAAGCTTGCCTTTGTACATGTTTTTTTTTCCAATATTAAGTAACTGTAATATGTTTTCTGTGCAATAAAGTTTAGGTAAATATTTTTCCTTTTCGGCCAAGCAGGAGAGGAACAATCTCTGCATTCAAAAGGTTAATTATTATAAATAAGTATTAATAAATAATTGAGGTTTCTAACGACCCATCAGCATCCCACTTCTTATCGGGGCTATTCAATTATCGCAATTCCCGACGTGATAAGGAGCAAGTCAATCTCCGTGAAGGGGATATGAAACCTGAAACGCCTCGCTGAGCATCTCCTCGGCCTTGCAGGTTATTGCCTAGATACCACGATATGGTATCCTACTGTGAGACCAGGGCCTCAAGTCCCGTACCGCTACAGCCTCCTAGTGGTGTAGCGATTGCTTCAAAAATACAGAAAATGACACAATCGGTAGTCTGGTAAACAAAAATGGCCGCCTTCGACGCTATCGGCGCTTCTCAATAGCATTGACGTGGCAAATTGGAAGTCCCGTGTGCTAATGGCTCCACGGTGGCTGTGGCATGGCAGTGGCTGTCAAAATTGATATTCTGCAGCAATACGTATGCCGAAAACCAAAGACAAACCTATCGATCGATCGATTATAGAGGAAAGTGGCAAAGTAATCTGTGGTGGAGGGTGTGTTTTTGTCTGTGTGTCATTGCTAGATCCATTCTGTTGATGTTCTGTTGATATTCTATTGAATGTAACAGTGGACTAACACGGCTGGCAACTAATAGCCATTGTATAGCCGTATTATATCGATGGCGTGGCGATGGCTTGAAACTTTAGAGACTTGACACCCAGTATTCTTTCTTCTTTGCTCCATCCCTATACCCACAATTTCCGAACGGGGGCGGTAGTATACAAAAATATTAATATTATATTGACGTTGACTAAGCAATCTGTATGATTTTATGGTCAATAAAAAAAATGACTTTGACTTTGTATGTTGTTTCTAATCAGACACTTGTAATTTACAGAAACTCTGTATACTCTGTAAGCTGCTGTTTGGTTTTAGAGCTTTTTTATAATACTACTAGCTGACCCGGCAGACTTCGTACTGCCTCAATCGATAAATAAAAGACTTTATTGAATAGCAATAAAGTTCAAATTGACTCTAGAAAACGATTGACTCTAGAAAACGTTTGTATGGGAAATAGAAAAGGGCTGTTTTTAGGGTTTTCCCGGAAATTATTCGATTTTTTCTCGCCTTTTAAATCTTCCCTAGACCTCCACGAACATTTCAAGACTAAGATAAGATAAATCCGTTCAGCCGTTCTCGAGTTTTAGTGAGACTAACGAACAGCAATTCATTTTTATATATATAGATTTTGTTTCTGCATATGAATGACTGAAACATTTGCTTCACTGCTGGTATCACAATTTTAAAAGCTATGGCAAGGTTATAAAGGCATCAGGAAACTGTTCAGTATACAAGTTGTAACAGAAAGGTGTAGTCATATTTTAAGGGGTTGTTAGGGACATAATTCTAAACAACTTTTACTATGAATAAAATAGATCTCTTATGTAAGTACACGATATTCAACTCGGTCGTGTGCTGAATCAGCTGCCATGTGATTTTTATAAAATCGATAGTGTATACAGGGTGTTTGTAGTATGGTGCGACAAAAAAATTTGGGAAGTAAAAGGGCTTATACTGAATACATTTCTGCGTAAAATTCTGTATTTTTTAAATTTTAGTATTTCAGTTATTCGCTAAAAGAATTGCCTTGACTAAACAAGTACAATTAGAGTTAGAACTCAGCCAAGCAGAATTCCCCTTGCTCTTAGGAGTCCCGACGCAAATGTAACAAACATCTCTAGGGACAAGGCGCGGGGAAACGCGGCCTTAACGTTTCGTAACTCGTTTGCTACGTGAAATGAATAAGTACCTCAACCTTACTCAAGTCATGTTTGGTGGAGGAATGCATCGTACCTAAGTTGTTTGTACTTTGGGCCGATCTTTCACTCCTCGGATAGCGGTTATCAGATGAATTCGAGATTTCACCAGGTACACGAAATTTCAATTATTAAGATGAAGAAGAAAGCGCTTATTACATTACGCTGTCGGCAGGGCACGATTTGTATAGACGTCTCACTCTGATGGAACGACTAGAAAGAGACAGTGAGTCAGACAGGGCCCTGCCGACAGCGTAGTCTAATAGGCCCATTAGTCTAAAAACAGACTTTAGTCATCCAGCACTAATAATAGATTTTTAAGTGAAATTCACCAATTATTATTATTTTATAACTGTGTTAGGACTTCACGGGACAGTACTGTCCCGGTTCTTATTGTATACAGAATGGATATAGATTGTTATTATTGAAATCCACCAATTTATTGTTATTTTGTATCTGAATTACAGGACAGTACTGTCCCGGTCCTTATGGTAGGCTAGCGTGGAGACATGGGTCCACCACGTAAAGGCCCCTCTTAGATAATTAGGATAATTATATTTATGTATATGGACTAGCTAATCAGACCCTACACAATCAAAAATATATCTTGCTCATGGTTTTTAGAGTTCTTATATTGATAGTTTAATTTATTATCAGTTAACCGTATCTATCTACGTTAATTAAGTAGTAAAATGTATCTTTATTTCCTGTTAGAGTCAGGAACTCGAAATTAATTTCCGTTACCTACGTGGTAGGTACTAAAATAAACCTAACCTTAAACTTATATAAGTTATTTGAAGGAAATGCAAATGTTTTGACGTATTTTTCCTTCAAGTATTAGAAGTTTTAGGATACTTTTCTTTATTATATCGGCCCAATCCCAATCCCTTCGCTTTTTGGCTTCACCTACTTAGTTGATAGCCCGATGATAAGAAAGGAAAGTTAAATTTTATGCTGCCCAATTAAGGTCGCGTAACGGCATATTGGATATCACTTCCTCTAACCCACAACTTGTTTTGATACGCGAGTCTTTGAATCCATCTTTAACTTAAAGATACCTTATACATGTAAACTTGGCCTGTCTGGATAATTACCTGAAAAAGAGATATAAAAGAAGATTAGTATTAAAGATAAAATAAAATGGGTAAAATCTAGCTATAATTGTAATAAACCCTAATGCCTTTTTCTACATGAGCTGTGGAGGAGAGACGCCCACGTTAGGGGGCATCCATTGATAACGTGAGGTGTCCAGAGGGATAGCCAAATGTCACGAAATAGTTGAAAACTGAAATCGATTTGAAAGTATTCTCGCAATGTTTTCGCTCACTGTCACCCAGCTACGGCTCTATCTGTACAAAACACATGATTGTTTACAAACGCGGCAACGCTCTATTGCAACATAGTCAATGACTGTGCCAAGGTCTCCAGTAGTATTACCAAAGGAAAACTACAGAATGGGCTCATTTTTAGATCATCGAGTCAGTAGGTTAGTTAGACGAGAGATAGCCGAGTCGTGCGAACGTGGATCGTAAAAAATGAAAGTACATTTTGCGAGTTAATGACCGGCCTTCGGTCTAGTGTGCGGCCGTCAAGCGTCTGATCTGACACGTTTACAGACTTTATATAGCTTTACCTAAATGTGACGTCACGCATTTTCCCATATGGGGTGGCACACACAGTCACAGTTACTGAATACTCAATTTTTAGGGTCGTTTCCTTAAAAGGAGAAAAGGAACCCTTATAGGATCACTTAAGGTGCTCCGTGGTCTAGTGGGTTTCACCTTGCTTCTCACGCAGGAGATGCAGGTTCGAATCCCGGTGCTGACCATGTACCAATGAGATGATTAATTTGTCTTATGTACACTATCGGACGCTCCGTGTTTCGGATGGCACGTTAAGCTGTAGGTCCCGGCTACTATCACTACTTCGTAGTATATAGTAATGCCCCTTCCAACTTCGACCCAACGGAGAAACCTAAGGGCTTCAGCCTTGCCCGCAAGACATGGTGCCGGCTCAACCGCCTCAGAACTGGGCATGGTCGCACAGGTGAATATTTGCACCGCTGTGGCTGGAGAGAATCACCGGGCTGTGATTGCGGGGCGGATGTTCAAAGCATGGACCATATAATTCAGGACTGTCCTAAAAGAAAATACCATGGAGACCCCACAGACCTCTTCACTCTAACTGACGAAGCAGCCGAATGGCTGCAGACATCAAGATTAGTTATATGAGCGACTCGACGGCTATGCCATACGAATAAATAAAAAATAAGTATATAGTAGTCGTAAAACCCCTCCACCAACCCGCACTGAGCCAGCGTGGTGGATTATGGCTCAATCTTACTCGAATCCGGGTAAAGGCCTGTGCCCCTCGGTGGGGACATTAATGGGCTACATTTACTTTATTTACTATAGGATCACTTTATTGTCCGTCCGTCTATCCGTCCGTCCGTCCGTCCGTCTGTCCGTCTGTGTGTCAACTACAATAAGAACGCGTAGACGTTTATCAAGCTGAAATTTATACGAACTTTTAAGGTCTTTATAGTCGCATACAGCTATGAAAAAATCAACCTTCTAGGTCAACGCATTCGAACGCTACGACCGTTTATGCTGTAAAATTCTTGGATATTCTTAGTTATCGCAATGGACCCGAAACCTATAGGGTACTTCCCGTAGGCCTACAATCATGAAATTTGAAAAAAAAACAAGGCAAGGTAGCGAAAAAGGTAAGTAAAGCGAAAAATATCAAAAATGCAAATTTCTGTCTTTCTACAAAACGATCTTCAATTTGGTTTACGTGGATGACTTTTTTATGTGGAAAACCGTTTATTACGTGATAGAGTGATTATCTTACTGGAAATCGCTATCGAAGACAACTATCGCAAACTGAGAAATATGATGGAACTATGAGTACTTGGAATACCTAGTAAGTCGCGAATAGTCACGACTCGCGGGTTCGTGGTATAGATTTACAAGAATCTACCAGTGAATGGCGAAATCTAATACTAAGGAAGCATCTCTGAAACGAGTTAAAGGGAACACTGAAACAGATTTTAGAGGCATAAAACAATTAGACTAATGATGAGAAAGGGTGAAATTCCAAGGGACGATGTAGGTTGAGCTGAGCACCATGAACACCATCAACGGCAGCTTGCTCCGAACCAGCTGAGTCTGATTCTCCTCATTTTTAGGGTTTATGTATGTATGTGCTCTAGGTTTGCTGGAAGAGTTATCTTATTATTAAGGTCGCCTTCGTACATGTTTGTTGTATTGTTAAGTGTTTGTATTCAGTTTATTGTGCAATAAAGTAAGTAAATAAGTATCAATCCCGAACCAAATGGCATCGGCAGTATGGAGTTGACATTCCGAGTAGTACCTACTTGTGTTCTAGATGAAAGTGTCGCGTGCGCATGAATGCGGGCGCGATCTGGGCACGATAATAACCAACAAACGCTATCGAGCGCGTCGCTTCAATACTCGTAGAGTACATGGTGTTATAACATGTAGTTAGAATTTAAGTTGTAATTTAATCAACGCATCTAACTAACCGAATAAGAATAGGACCATTTTTCAAGCTGTCACTTCAGTCCGTTACAATTCGTAATACTAGTTCGTTTTGACGCCTACGGAATTCTACTGAAAACTATTTTGAAGAATCTCAACCAAGCGAAACATATCCTTGCAACGTATCTTTAATTTATTAACCCCTTTAATGTCTACTACACCTATAACACCCTGTATAGTATCGTCATGGAATAGCTAATAGGTGTCGTATGCGAGTGGGTTGATTGACACGAGTGACCCGCATGATCGAACAGGGGGAATAATCTGTCAAACGACACAAGTGGAATAGGCCTGACGACTGTATCAAATACCTAAATAATAAAAGATTTAATGATTATAAGGGAATTATAAAAAGATTTAAAACACAAATTTAATTTGATTAAAAACATTGAGATTAATATGATTTTCAATAAAACGAAAAATTAAAATATTGCATTCGGCCATTTTGATCGAAACAGGAATCATAGCGCATGACGCTGCATGACGTCATAACAATGTAAACATCATTTGATTTATGCTGATTACTCATTTGGACATTGACATGTTTACTTAAGCGTGACATCAAAGCCGACGCCATGACACCTGAGAGCTTTTTTCGCGCCCTGTTACAAAATATTAGAAAAATGGCTTTAAACTTCGTTAAACTTTAGTTTATTACCGGAATAAAGTTTTTTTCGTAAATAGTAAATGTGTACCCACATTATGGCAGAGGATTTCAAAATCTTTCGGGATGCCTATTGTAGCAAAAATGCGAAATATTCCCGCATAAGGACGAAAAATGTATAGTAAACATCGGTTGCTTTTACCCCTCGGCCACATTGTCGAGTACGGTAAATGTTCGCACCGCTTCGCTTGAAATCTAGAAGTATCGCTTTTATTTATTTTTTTGCAGCGCAAGCCTTCGTTGTATACCGAAAATGTGGCTAGGGGTGTTTCAGTGATGGCGACCTTGTCTAAGTACCAACGTCCTTATTTCGCTTGCCATAAGGACTATAATTGTACCGCACCACTGTATCTGTAATATCTGAAACTGAAATGTCTCTGAAAGCGTGTTGATCGCTTCTTTCAAATATCACATACGCTTCCGAATTTCAAGCTATTTTGAACTCTTGGCCCTTCTTGGTTTCTCGGTAGGATGGTGGTGTCTCGGATTTTATGTTACTACCCAATTCTAAGCGAAATTGTTAAAACAATAAAACATAAATACAAAAACTATCTTAAAAAATACTTCATTGATTTATAAAGAGAGAAGTAAACTGCTCGATACCTGTCTTATGTTCTAAAATAGCTTATAATATAATATAAGTTACATTACTATTTATAGCGGCTCACATTCAGCAGATAAACCTGATTAGGTTTCCGCTGATGTTATCTTGAATTATCATGTATTGTTATTAAACTTTTTGAAGAAATAAAAATAAAAATAAATATACCCCTTAGCCAGTCAATTGTCGTGCCGCCATTTGTATACAAATTTCAAACTCAAATTAAGAATTTTATATTGTCACAAAGGCCTAAGATTGAGGAGTGGGTCAGCCTGACATTTTCTTGTATTTCTTTCCTAACTTGCTTATGGACTACATAGCTTCATTGAAATATTGGTTAAGATCGTCATCAGAGCTTCGGGCGGGTGGTCTGCCTCTCAGTCTACGCGCGTCCTTTTCACCACAGAAATTTTAATTTTATTATATCTTTATTTAAACATTCGTTAAAATGTGACCAACGTTGTTCGCTACGGATTTTATTTATATTATAGTAAATTGAAACCCGTTAAGAATTGTAATGAAATTACAGCATGTTTTAAGTGTTTCTAAATCAATTTACCTTTTGTTGTTTCTTGCATGTGAAGTACAAGGTTTTTCGTGCTTAATATAATAAATTAACATAGTTAGTTGGGTCTATGGGATAAAGAGTGGAAGGAGACCGCTCAGGATCGAATAGAGTGGAAGAGGGGGGTGAAAGGCCTTTGCCCAGCAGTGGGACATTACAGGCTCTTAATAATAATAATAATACAGTATACAGTAGTGCAGAGAATGCACAAAGGTTTGGAGCTTCTTAAGACTATAAAGATCAGAAAATTACAGTACATGGGACACATAATGCGTGATATCAAGTACCACATCCTCCAATTAATCCTGCAAGGAAAAATACCCGGCCGCCGAAGACGGCTTCAAAACCTCACCGAATGGTTCAGTTTGAACACTGAAGACATATTTCGAGCCGCCACATCACGGTCACAGACAGCCATAATGATAGCCGACCTCCGATAGGAGATGGCACTCGAAGAAGAAGAAGAATAATAATAATACATAGTAGGTATTTTAGATGTGTGAGACGCCATAAATACAACAATATCTGAGTTATTTGCCACAAACATGTCACGCCCTTTCCCTTACGGGGTGGCAGACTCGCCGTTGGGCCCGCGTTTGTTGTACATATGTAGTGATATTTAAACATTTCACCCTTTAAACATTTGTGAATCGGGAATAATTTTACAAGATTTGCAAAGAGACATTAGAATAGACAATATAGTTGAAAATGAACTAATTATATCCCTGAGTGTGGATAGCAGTGATGACGATGACAACTCTTCTGTTAGTTTAACTGAATAAAAAAAATCGATTCTTTCCGACTGTTTTGGTATGTAACATCACTAATGTTTAAAAAGTGGATTTTATAAAGTTTTTGGGTAGCTGTCAAGTTGCTTCTAAGCATGGATAGAGTATAGTATCTCATTCCACCGCTTTGTTATAGAATACCTATCTAGCATCTAGACTATAGACCACACTTAGTAGCCTAGATGTAGGTCATCAGCCGCCAAGTACGTACAAATTAAAGCAGGCACATAACTTAGAGACAGCTAAACGCTGGTTTGCCCTCTACCTAGAAATAGTAAGGGTCGGTGGCACCATACGATTAGGCAGAGATTACTAACTGGCACTTACTGCTAATCCGAGTAGCCACGCCACCAACCGGTGTAAAAATAAATAAAAGATAAGTGGTACTTATCGCAGGAAAATGTAGATCTTTGGAATTGCTATTGCGGTGAGCATTATTAAATAACGCTTGATTAACCTTGTAACCAGTTTGTACTATGCACTATAATAACAGTTAGTAACAAACTTGTGCTTTTATCATACAGAGTATGGGTCTAATAAAAACACAAGTTGGGAGCATCGATAGGGTTTTATTTCTTAACTTAAAGTTATAAAAAAAAGTAAAAATAAATAAATTGTGCCATACGGTAGCGCTTAGCGCGAATAGAAGTCAGTCTTATTTAGCAGTTTTGTTTTTAGTATAGTACGATAGTTGATTTTTTTGATCTGGCAACTCAGAGCAAAATCTAATAAAGTGGCAACCCAGTCTTCTTGACCCTATAAGACCGTATTACGTTATTTGATTATGTACGTACTGTATGTCACCAAACCTTAATATGGCTTCCCTACCTATATGTCGGCAAATCACTTGCTAGGGCCTGATTTAGCTGAAACAATTACGGCTCAGTGTCAATGACAACGGTCAACTTTAGTAATCAATGATGATTATAATAACTCTCTCTTTGAAATGGATAAATGCTTACCAAAATATTCATTTTGGTAAGCATTATCATCTCAAGTACGTACATAATTTCCAGACAAAAAAAAATTAACCTACTTTCTACAAAATAAAATTGACTTCTCACCAAATATGTATTATAGGTACCTACTAGAATAGTTTTATTGTACGCGCAATTCTTTCCCTTACCTATCATCTCCGTCTCCTACCCAACATGGTTTGCTGGAAGAAATCTCTTATTAGAAATAAGCTCGCCTTTGTACATATTTTTTTATGTTAAGCTATTTTTACTGTCATGTGAGTACAATAAAGAAATTACGAAATTACGAAATATTGTTGCTCACAAAATATCAAGGAGAAGAGGTGGGTCAGGGTAGATGAAGGCTAAACGGCGTGAGCGAAGCTAAGCTCCGTTTTCAAGCTAGTCAATTTGCCCGACACCTCTCCAACAAGTTGTCTGCATGCATTCAACAGACTTGTTTGTCCACCGCCCCGTTCCATTCAAGTTTAGCGGTCGTCCATTGTCATTAGGACGACATTTTTCTAGCGGAATCGCAAACCCTGTTCTAAGATATTATTTTATGATACGCGCCCTATTGTTGACTTCTTATACACATGTACGTTTCTATTTATTAATTTGTCGCAGGTCAGTAAATACCTTAGCAGTGAACTCGAATTACTGATCTGGTAGCAAAAAGGCAAATGACCGTACAAACAATATTCTATGAACGTCAATGTCACACAAAAAAGTTTTGTACAACTTTCCAACGTTTTTTTGGCGTGCGACAACAGGTGGAATTATGACCACGTTTGATGACAGGTTCGTTGCATTTAGTTGCGTAGAAATGGCGCCAAAAGATTGTTGGAAGACTATATTTACTTCAAGAGATACACTATACCCTATCCAATATAACAGCCAACTTGACTGCTAACCTAAAACTTCATAGAATCCACTTTTTAATCACTAGGGATGTTACCAAAACAATCGGTGAGAATCGAAATTGTTTATTCAGTTCATAAGAGTTGTCATCGCCATCACTAAATATATTATTATTTCATTTTCAACCATATTTGAGGTAACTGAAGAATCAAAAATAAAATGTTAGACAACATTCCGATTCACAAATGTTTAATGGGTGTATCGATTCTTTTGATTAATCGATTTTTATAAGCAATATCCCCTTACGAACAGGCTAAGATTGACATCTGTCAGGGTATAATACAATGATGGTAACAACCCACCTCGTGTGTGTGACAAGAGCTGTGTGATCAAAGTATTATAGCATAAATAGTCCAATAGGGGGTGCTGCAGAGAATGCACTAGGGTTTATAGCTTCTGAAGACAATAAAGATCAGAAAATCGCAGTACATGCGTCACATAATGCGTGGTAGCAAATACCACCTCCAGATAATCTTGCAAGGACCGCCGACGACTGGCCGACCGAAAACCCACTGGCTTCAAAATGTTACCGAATGGTTCAATTTGAACACCGAAGGATTTTTTCGAGCCGCAACATCGAGGTCACAAATAGCCATAATGATGGCCGACCTCCGACAGGAGATGGCACTCAAAGTAGAAGAAGATGCCCATAGGCTAAACGTCGACACAACTGTGCCACTGCTGCCCAATGTGGAACAAGGTGTGACTTCCAATTAAAAATAATCGGCCAAGCGCGAGGCGGACAGTCAAACGTCAGCATCATACTAATATTTTTTTACAAAAGAACACGTTTCTTCTATTCCTTATATTTTAATAGTTCGTGCCGTTTTGTATTATTTGTTGAAGCGGCAACACTATTGAATTTTGACACATTCCGTGAAAATTTCAACTCTCAACATACTACCGTTCGTGAGAGATAGCCTGCTGACGGACAGACAGACAGACAGCGGAGGCTTAGATATAGGGTCTCGTTTGGCACCCTTAGGGTACGGAACCCTAAAATCTTAAAAAGGAATTTGCTTGACGCTATAGGCAATCCATTAGGTCCGAAATATCGATAGACATAGAAAGTAAGGCGATAATAAAATGAAGTGGTTTTTAGTTTAACGACAAACGGTTTAACGACGATCACGGCCGACTGACACATTAACGCGTTAATCGTTACACCTCGGGGAGTCTATTCCGCTAATGAATGTTCAGCGAGAATGTGTCGGGCTGTTTCAGGTATTCAGTTGAATTACTGGTTAAACTTGGGCAAACACACCTCTCCCTGCACTCAATATGAAGAAAGGCGTTTAGATATTAGTGTTTAATTTTTGGGTCAGGTATACGTCTTTAGGTAAATTCATAAGACCTACAAATCAATTATAACATGTACAATTGTACACAGGGTGTAACGGAAAGTGTAGTGTTTTTGAGGTTGAGATACGTTATTCTGAACAGTTGTATAAAACACGTTTTATTTTCTGATCTGTCCCCGTATTTAAGAACTCAATTCTATATTAAATCCAACGCAGCAGTTCATATTACCGTTTAGAAAAGTTTTGAGACTATTACCACATTATTTATTTACTGATACCATTAAGCTTACATACATCTCTTTTGAGAGAAATTAAAATATGTATTCCACCAATTCTTCAGAGGTCTACCAGAAACAAAACTAAATTCGAATTACCATTGTATAGAACGCAAAGAGCTTATCATGAACCACTTCCTAATATGTGTCGTCTCTACAACAACATATCTAATAAACTCGACACCTTGGACATCTTTATGAAACTTTCCAAGGTGTCATGTTTATTAGATTCGTAATTACGAATTACAAATTACGAATCTAATAAACACGACACCTTGGACATCTTTATGAAACTGTCTACCTTCAAACATAAAGTTCGATTTTTTTTGGCTAATTTACCTAATTAATAATACTCAATAAGCGGTTTGAGCATACCGTTAGTTATTTTCTTTTCTTTTAATTTTGTTTTTAACTTACATAAATACAAATACACTGTCCACAAATAAAAAGATGCTGTCAAAACACCCAGTAGGTACATGTTTTAAATTAAGATGTTTATGTTAAGAAACGCAATGTATTATATCTGTTGTGTTTTGCAATAAATAAAATAAATATATTAATTAATTGGTTTCCGTCAACGGCAACGTGCTAACCGGAACAACACAATTTCGAGGCAAACATCACGCCAATTCACTCGACTGCTGAAATCCGCTCCGATCTACAGGGTCTATCAGTAAAGCGTAAACTAAAGCTTGTCCAGGCTACTAGAGAAATTATACAGCTATATGCAATAGTTCTGCTGATTGCTGGTTTTGCTCGACCAAAAGTTCAATATAGGGAAAGGGATATTGTGAAAATTATTTGACGACAAATCCTGAACTGACAGCGGTTTCATAGATGGAGATGCTTATGGTTTTCCTACATTCATACTTTATTTATTTATTTTATTTATTTATTTAACACAAATCCACAGCCAGTCGAATAATGAAAACTTTCAAATAATACTTAACATAAGGCCAATTAGGGATTTCACTATGTATACATATGAATACAAAGACAAACAATTGTTTCTTACATTACATAAAACAGATAATGATAACAGTTTTGACAAAAGCTGTGAGCCAGGGAGTGAAAGGTGTGGGTGTGTTGTGTTGTGTGTAGTGTAAAGTGTGTGTGTCTGTATATGTGTGCCTTAGAGATAAGACAGGACAGATCTTAGATCCACACAATATAATGAAATGTACGTGATCAATAGCATACTTACCTCACAAGGTTTTTTTCACCTGCATACGTATTACGATTGTGGTCATATTTGTGCCTCTGTCACCTTGTACGGGAATGGCGCATCTGTATGTTGTTTTAAAGGTAGGTATGTAATCTAGTCTGCCGCCCATACGATGACCTTTTCCATCCTGTATTTTATGTACTGATATATTGCGCGCATGAATCTTTACTGTACATATTTGTACAGTAAAGCAAACATTATTGTCACCACGCTCGTCTACCGAACTCAAAATGTATTAATAAGCCCAATTTACGCAAATCATTACGAAACTTGCTCTATAAATGTGTGAATAAAACAAATACTTGTTTTTTAGATTTTATTAGGCAGTTCCTTGACTATAATTGAATTTGCTGATCTAATCTAGTGGTATTTGTTTTGTCGCGAGTAAATATTGCTATCAAGGTTGGCAGTTAAAAGTTCGATTTGATTGAAGGATATTATTAAAATCTCCTTCCGCGTGAATTTATTAGCAGCACTTCGATATTATATTCGACGGGCCCGGAGCATTATTCTCGCGTATTCGATATACGATATCTACACCTATATCGAGTGATTTCGTATGGGAAACTGTCAATATTGGTCTCGATATCCGTATAACGAAGGCGCGAGAATCGACCCGCGCCGGTCTCTCAAAAGACGGATAAACAGTCAGATAACTTTATTTGACACTTCATGGACATGTGAAATGTCAAATGCTTCAGTTAAAACAGTCAGATAAACGAAAGAATCTGAGGATTGAGAGATCGGCACAAAGGTAAAGCTGTATCACGGAACAAGCTGAATCTGAGGATTGAGAGATCGGCACCAAGGTAAAGCTGTGTCACGGAACAAGCTTTATGCAGTTTCCCTTATAGAGACTTTAGAATTACTAAAGTTAGGATATTGGCTAAAATAGCGAAGCTAGTGTGGCTTATTAGGAAAATACTATTTAATTCAAATGCGGTATTTTGTACAGAAATTAGACGGTCAAGTGCGCGCAGGACTCGCGCACCAAGGGTTCCTCCGATCACACTTGGAGATTGATTCCTCGTAACTGGTGTAATTCGGTTTCTACATAAAAAATATAAAAGTATGATGTTAACAATGTAGATATTAAACCAAATTACTTAATTTTGCAGAAAGACAGAAATTTACAGTTTTCATATTTTTCCCTTTATTTGTGCTAAATTTCATGATTCTAGGCCAATGGGAAGTACCCTATAGGTTTTGAGTCCATTGCAATTACTATGAAAATCCAACAATTTTACAGCAAAAAAGTTCGTAGCGTTGCGTTGACCTAGCTAGTAGGTTGATTTTTTCACAGATCTAAGAGACCACAGACTTGAATAATTGATATAAATTTCAGCTTGATTGACGGGGAGGATTGAGCCCTACTACTACCACAAAACACAACATTTCCATATCCTGAGAGGCTGCTGACAAAATTAACAAATTGCGACAAAGAAGCTACGGCGTAGCAAGTGTAGCAACAGGCGAGTGTACAGGATGCCCCATATACCGGGTTGCCTCTGCGGGGTGTTGTCTGTCTCGTGTTAATTGTCACCGAGAGCGGCGCACCCTGTAATCATTGAGGCGCCACACAGTCGCCCACTGTGGAAACTGTCCTAAGGCCCTTTTCATACTGAGGGTATGTTACTATGGGAAAGCGTAAGCGAAGCGATGGCGGTGGGCAAGCCCTCTGTCACGCATCATTGAGTATTGAGTAACCGGCTAAAGGTGGAAACCATTGTGCCTCTAGTTCCCCATATGGGAAGAGCCGTGACGCTGTGGTATGGTATGTTATGTTATGATGAAATCCTCAATCATTTTGTTATCGAATGACCTAACAAAAGGCCCCCTGAGAAGTGTTTTTTTTAAGGAATGAGCCAAAACCCCTTTGTGTTCCTTTTGTGAAAGTTTGACAGACAACACTCAGCCTGTGGTCCTAGAGACGTGAAACCTTGTACAGGGGTTTATTTATAAATAGATAAGAGCAACACCAAAAGTGTATTTTTAAAGAAGAAAAGCGGAGTTTTAAAATAAAGCCAGAATGTTGACTAACTTATTGACCACGATGGAGCAAGCCTCACGTTTCCATGCGTCGTCACACCGAAAGCCGACATCCCTTAGATTATATTTAACGAACCATCGAGGTCAAACTCAGGGACTAATGAATTTTTCATATCTCCGCCCACTTGTAGGGAAAACTTTATAACGAGCTTTTGGCAAACGAAAAACAATTCTTAGTAGATAAATATACAAGCACATTGCTTTGCCCCCACAATAGGATAGAGCGAGGATTCAAAATACTTTGCTAGTTTCTGAATGTTCTTTCCTAGTGTAAAAGTAGTAAAAAACATTCGGAAACTAGTAGTCAGTGATGGTCTCTTAGGTCGACTAGCTAAACAGCGAGTTGAGCATAACCTCGAGGAAACATTGACAATAAAATTCATTTTAACCCCTTTCTCTCAGAAGCACACCGCTCGAACGACCGAACAATGGCGAACTATTTATATAAGATTTGTCGGCGAAACAGTTAATACTAAACACCCGTAAGTATATTTAATCCAGCCAGACGGTAAAGTTTTGTTCACGGTCAAGTAGAAAGCAAAAAGTTAAAGTTCTCGCAGCAAAATGCACTCAAAACGGCGAGAGTTTCAAAGTTATTGCGAAGTTAAAAGCAGATATGTTGTTATACAATATTGTCGACACCTCGATACCGAATATCGTAGATAAATAAGGTAAACTTATTTTCCTACTCAGTAGAGTTGTCTGACAAACGAGGAATCAATATATCGATCCTATAATATCATAACGTGGGCGCGACCCGCGTACAGAATCGCACAGCAGTAGGTAGTTAACAGTGAGGGCGCAAAATGTCGGTTTTGGCTAATTCCACGCCCCGCGGCCCGGCTATTTATGTCGACTGTTCATTTTGGTTTGTAGTTTTTCTCAGAATGCGGACGTTTTTTGATGGACAAAACTGACGCTTTATATCTATTGTTAAAACGCGTATTAACATAATGTACGCTACACGGGCAATTGGAATTGCGCTATTCCGAGCAACTATGACGTCGAGCGAGCCATTCATGGCTACTATGGACTTTGAGAACAATAGCTGTTGTAGCTAGAGATACCGCAACACCAAATAAAGCAATCAGAAGCAATATTGCAGAAACAATTGCCATAACTTGTCAAATGACACTTGCTGGTCAATTATTGTTCGAAAAATGGTTCGTGTAAGCTAAGGAGTTATTTGAACAATAATTGTGTCCCGGAACCAAAGAACTCAAGTTTTGACCATCGTCGCATCACTCATATGAGTGTAATGTAATGTCAGTGTCAGTCTCTCGCCCGGCAAAATATAACAGCGGATCTTTTTTTGAGCAGCAGTCTCTGCGTTTCTGTTGAACTATAACTGCTGAACCAAATACAAGCAAGCAATAGACCAGCCGTCTCATGAGACCTAAACGAAAACTCATTTCAAAGCTAACTGCGCACCTATTGATTAATATTTATTTTGTCGTACTGTTAAACTCGAAGTTAAATTGGTTATTTTTTCAGTCGTCAATTTATATGTTTGGAGTTGACTCCCACGTGTATACTCGTAGTTGACATTTCTTTTTCTTTTAATCCAGTGGATGCAAATACCAACTAAAAGTGTTCAGTGAACTACTTGGCATGAAGGATTTTTGTTGCCCAAACGTTAATTTCGGAAAAATATCTACCTTAGTTTAACTAAGTACTTTCGATGCTAACTGAAATTAATATTTATTTTGTCGTACTGTTAAACTCGAAGTTAAATTGTTTTATCTACCTACTCTCATGTCATAAAGTTCAAATTACAAACTTGAAATTGAATTCATAACGACGTACTTTATAAACGCAATACAGTAATCAAATAAAATAAATAAATAATAATAACACTACTTCTCGAACAAAACTAATGTTATTAATAAACTTTTTTCCATATCGATACAGTTCTACTTTTTTTTGGGAAAGGCAAGGGTCATGAAACCATACAGCCAAGGTGTTTGATAGTCTGTATCGTTGGAAAGTTTTTTTTTTAGCTATAGTTGACAGCCAAACAGCCACTCAGTGTTTGATAAGTAGGACCTACTTGGAGGCAGGCAGGAAGATTTAAACAAAGAGGTTCATTGATCTGAGGTTTGATACTATGGCCCATGCTCCGCGCAAGCGCTGTGATATGCTGGGTTTTGGCGGCAACAAAACGTCAACGTGACGTGACAAGACAACGTTTTGTTGTGTCTAAGCACTGATTTATGTGGAAATATTGTTGTGTTTTAACTTTGATTTTTGTAGGAGAGACACATAAAAATGAGAGTAGATAAAGTAGTTTATAAAACTGCACATAACTAGGTATTAAAACTCTCGTGGGATACTATCACCTACTCGTGTTTTAATACCCCTCATTATGCAACAGTTTCATAAACTACTAATTTTTTTTAAGTCGCCAACTTATATATTGGAGTTTGTTACTGAAATAAAGCTTTTGTATTTTGTATTTTTTAGTATTTTTTTACTCCCACGTATATACTCGTAGTTGACATTTCTCTTTCTTTTAATCCAGTGTGAACTACTACTCAGTGTAATCAACTAAAAGTGTGAACTACTTGGCATGAAGGATTTTTGTTGCCCAAACGTTAATTTCGGAAAAAAATATCTACCTATAGTTTAACTAAGTACATACCTACCTTTATCACGTCACGGCTTATTATGTCTCAGTGTACATGCGGTGTGCTCGTCAAAATACGCCACTTGCAAGAACCAGGGACACGGCGTTATCAATGTGTGGGGTACCAATGTTTACTATACTGATGTGTGATGTGATGTAGTGACGCGTTTACTCACAAGTGGGATTGATTGGTATCGCAGCTGTATCAGTGACGTCATCCAATATCGCAGGCTTTGCGTGGGCCGTGGATGCGTGGGACGAAAAGCCTTTACCCAGGATATAGGCTAGATAAAAGTAACTACTTAGTACTAGATGTTGAATTTGTATGCATGGTACTGACAACGGGTTATTTAAATTTAAATAAAGTTGAGGGTTTGAAGGTTTTCCGGACAAGAGGAATCCAAGCATCCTCAAACTTTCCTTTCCTATCCATCACGGTTTTGACGAATAAATATGTCGTCTGTGTGTTTTGTAAAAGAATAACTAATGTACGTTTTGTGTAGTAAAATAGAGAAATTACTTATTACGCATAAAAATATCCTTATTAAAATGTTTATCATATTTATCTTATTAATATGTGTAAATATCCTTATTATTGTTATTATTGTTAATTGGTATACTCTCATAGAGACATAGGCCGAACCAACTTTCAATGGAGAACACATTGTAAGTTTGTTCGGCCTATGTTCTAATGAGAGGATACCGATTAACTTTGACTTACTTCATATATTTTGACAGTTGATAAATCGATTTAAATGCTTTATGATGCGCTATTCAGCTACTTAAATCGTGGTGAAAGCCGCCCTAAATCTAGATTTAGGCATGTTCTGCAAGCCGCCCTTAGTGTTTTTGGTGCAAGTGATACTAAATGACGCCATGACACTCTTTAGCGTTTCCGCCGGAATTTTTATCTTGAATGTTTGTGTCCCTCACGTCTACCTAAATCTACTCCCATACTCGAAAATTCTGAAACTATATGTTTTGAGTTCTGAAGATGGATTAAAAACGAACGAGGCTGATTGCAAGCGTTGAATTGCTATTTACTTTTTTAGTTGGCTGAGTTGTAAAAACTTACATGGATTTTGAAAACTGGTGATTGGGATTTGGCTGACCTGGGAATAACCGTATGTATACGTTCCAGGGATAATATTTCACATGCAGGGTTGCAGAAGGTTCAGGTGTAATAAACGCTTCTTTTGTGTTGCGATAAAAAATACACTGTAGCAATTTCTAATAAATTCCATTTCCATTTTGTGAGAAGTGGTTATTCTGAGTTCTGAGTAAATTAAAACCTTTCCGTGGGACAGCTTTTGCAAAGAAATGTTTTAAAGGCGGATGAATATTTCTCGCTTCAACTAAGATTAGACTGGCGAGATGCTTAATTAAAATTAAAATTATCTTTCGTCTTGAGTGCTCTTGACTCAATGAGTGTTCCTATATAGCATCATCGCCAACGCCAATCTGCTAATGTTTTTCTCATAAAACATTAGTTTTTCTCATAAAAGTTTCGCCCCCCCTCAAGTTTGCACAAGCTTTATTTGTTCGGATACTGAATAGTCACATACAACATACATAGGTTACGTTGAAGTCGGAATTTTCTCGAGTTAATGTACCGACTGAAATCTGCTCAGGACTGGGGTACTTATAATAAGAATCCAGATATGTATGTGTGCTTGTATGTAAATGTTTATGTTTATTGTTGAAATAAATATATATCTATAAATAAATACAGACTGCTGGTGCTGGACAAAGCGAGCGACAATGGCTAGTGGTCAGAAGACCTGGCGAAGGACCATGCATTTTATTAGAACGACGACGGGATCTCATTGAACGCCGGTTGGCACTGCACCACGAGGATTGGCGGCCAGCAGTGGGTTTATATCCCCAAACCCTAAGGGCCAGTTTACATTGGTCAAGGACAGTGGACCGTGGACAGTACATTGGTGTGAACCGATCGGACAGTGGCGAGTCAATTTAGCTATCATATAATATCGCCACTGTCCACTGTCCTTGACCAATGTAGACTGGCCCTAACCCGTTGCTATTGTCGCCCTCTGATTGTGATTAGCTGCCCAGGGCCTGTAGAAAAGATGAATTTCGCCGATATCGTTTGCGCGCAACGCTAAAAAATTGTATGCTTATTATTATTATTTAATGTATTTGATATTTCAAAACCGAAAAGTCACGTCACTTAAATATCGAATCGTTTATAATTTCTTAGCGTGTGAATTTCGTTGTAATGCTGTTGAAAGTCTACATGTCTAGCTGCTGGTTTTTTCTCATTGTAAGTAATATATAAACATAATAAAGGATGTTTGAATCTTTTGTTGAAAGAAAGATAAATAGTAAGTTGTAGCATTTCTTTTCCAGGAGATACTAAGGATGTTATGCTAGCCAACCATAACCGCTCCTCTGTGGGCAATTTATAACAATTACTTTTCGATTGGCCTTTCAATTATTGGCCGATTCCACCATTTTTACTGATAAGGAATAAGCATAAGCTCTTCGTAGCTCATGTAGGGCAGCAACCGAATCGATTCACGACTTAGTCGTGAATCTAAGCTTAGTCTAATAATTTGCGTAACAGGGGACTAACCTATTGCCGCAGCTTTGGTGATATGAAATTAAACTCGAGCTAAGTAAAACGGTACCTAAGTTCGTGAGAGGAAATGCAGTCAGCATCAGATTATAGTGGCACAAAGGATAACCATATACAACCAGAAAATATATTTACCCTACGCATGCTGCGTCAAAGAGCTGTCGTCGGCAGCAGTGGACTACCACTGCTGTCGATGCCATGCAATGTGCCAGGATCTTTACAAGAAAGATTGGCTATATAAGCCACATTGTTATTATTATCTATTATTATCATCATTTATTTCAGACTGTATAGTCCATAGTATTAGTAATAATATCTTAAAGTCTAGTGTTAGTAACAAAAATAAATAATAGTTAACAAACACATCACAGAATATGTACATACACTCACACACGCGAGCATCTCAGAACAAGTTGAAGCGATCGCCGTGACCGAAATCTGTCGGACCACGTCGACGATGACGCGTCAAACTCGACTGCTGCCGCGTATGCAGTACGGGCAGCACATACAAGATAGGCCCTTGTCGTGAAAAAATACAATTTCTCTTGTCGGGCAAGAGATTTCTCTACGTTAGGCGTGCTATCGTAGAGTCATCTCTTGCCCGACAAGAGAAATGGCAGAGATTGAGACGATGATGACCTGAGCCTTGTTTGACACATGGCAAGTAGTCCCCCTGACGACGTCGTCGACCAAAAGGCAAAGACTGGGGCATGCTGGGCACACTGCTCTTGTGTAAGAGCTCTGTAGTGTCAAAATCATGTCAACATCCTTTATGTTAACATAAGTTGTAAACTCATCTCTCCGCATGGCGTGCTGAAACTCATCTCTCCGCATGGCGTACTGAAACTCATCTCTCCGCATGGCGTGCTGAAACTCATCTTTCCGCATGGCGTGCTGAAACTCATCTCTCCGCATGGCGTGCTGAAACTCTTCAGGAAAGAGTTACAAATATAGAGAAAAGTTGGACGAAACACACAAGGCTACGCGGAACCCTCGCAGTGTTGACTTTAAATGTAGGATATGGATATCATCTTACACTTAGTCTTAACTTCGGCTATGTCCTAAAAACGGGCCAAGTAAATAAAGGCAAACCAATATCGAGGAACACTCCGAAAAAACCTAGAATTTGACCGGTAGTAGGATACTCTATCCATGCTTAGAAGCAACTTGACAGCTAACCTAAAACTTCGTAAAATCCACTTTTTAAACACTAGGGATGTTACTCAAACAATCGGAAAGAATCGAAATTGTTTATTCAGTTGAACTAACAGAAGAGTTGTCATCGTCATCACTGCTATCCGCACTTAGGGATATAATTAGTTCATTTTCAACTATATTGTCTATTCTAATGTCTCTTTGCAAATCTTGTAAAATTATTCCCGATTTACAAATGTTTCAAGGGTGTATCGATTCTTTTGATTAATCGATTTTAATGAGCAATATCCCCTCACAAACAGGCTAAGATTGACATCTATCAAGTTTCCTGTTATATTAGATACACTACAGTTCGAAAAAATGTCCCTTAAAGTGTCCCTTCGCTTTAAACTATTTTAGGTCTGACAGTCATTTGCTTGACAGTTTCTTGACTAGGTCGTATGTCAAGGCATCCTCAAAGAATTCAATTAGAATGCAATATTTGACAACAATCTCTTCGGTTAGGTTGAAACAGGGATAAATCGGGTGGAGGGGAGAAAACGACTAAACAATATCTCAAGTATTATTATTTTTAAGATTATTAATCTTACCTTCTATTCTTCTTTATCTTATGTAAGCTTCATAGTGCACCAAGTTTTTCTACAAACACAATTCTTTAATACAATAAAGGATCGTATGATACGCTTTCTGCACTCAACAAGGCGAGGACCGACATACTCACGTAGACACATACACCACGCTCGGTAACACAATATCGCGACGACAATATTCGCTTACAGGAGGAAATGGCGGAATCCTAACTCAAATCTAGGGCATGTGTCCCTGCTCCGTGGTTTGCTAGTGTTGAAACTGAGGTTGAAACAGCCAAGTCTCGCAAAAATATACTGGTGGACAAGAGTAGTGTTGGGCACAAATAATATCCAGGTGGACAAGAGTAGTGTTGGGCACAAATAATATACAGGTGGACAAGAGTAGTGTTGGGCACAAATAATATACAGGTGGACAAGAGTAGTGTTGGGCACAAATAATATACAGGTGGACAAGAGTAGTGTTGGGCACAAATAATATACAGGTGGACAAGAGTAGTGTTGGGCACAAATAATATAACAGGTGGACAAGAGTAGTGTTGGGCACAAATAATATACAGGTGGAGAAGAGTAGTGTTGGGCACAAATAATATGACAGGTGGACAAGAGTAGTGTTGGGCACAAATAATATACAGGTGGACAAGAGTAGTGTTGGGCACAAATAATATACAGGTGGACAAGAGTAGTGTTGGGCACAAAAAATATACAGGTTGACAAGAGTAGTGTTGGGCACAAATAATATACAGGTGGACAATAGTAGTGTTGGACACAAATAATATACAGGTGGACAAGAGTAGTGTTGGGCACAAATAATATACAGGTGGACAAGAGTAGTTTTGGGCACAAATAATATACAGGTGGACAAGAGTAGTGTTGGGCACAAATAATATACAGGTGGACAAGAGTAGTGTTGGGCACAAATAATCGTGCCTCTGCCATCCCGTTTGGAAAAACGCGTAACTTTTTTTTATCCACGAAGAAATAATAATTTTTAGGCTTCTGTATGATGTCAAATCAGACCATTTTACGTGTTGAATGTTAAGAATTGCAGTCTATCCATTCCAATTTGTAAAAGTTACAAGTTTAATCAATCGAAATTTTATCCATGATAATTAAGAATAAGAATAAGATAAAAATAATATAAAATTATGAATTCATTTCATTCATTCAACATTCAATTCTGTCATATCTCAGCGGTTCATTCACATAATTCCCCACCCACTGTAGCGTAAGGACAAAACAGTCCTTGGAACAATATTGACATTAAAATTATAAAAAAAAAATGACATTAAAATTATTTTGACAGTGGGTACCAAGACGTCAATGAATGTCTAATTTTTGACGTTGGTACCCACTGTCAAACTAATTTTAATGTCATTTTTTTATAATTTTAGAGAATGACAATGGCTCGACTTAGGGGGTTAACTAGAAATTTCAGATGTTTGGTTTGGTTTAAAAATTGACTTCCACAAACCCTATTTGATTAGATTGAGTTTAATACAAACTGTTACCCCTTATCCCCCCCCCCCCCCTTGGGGACTTAATTTTGTCAAATCCCATCTCAGTGCTACCCCACGCTACTAAGGAAACCCTGTACAAACTTCCATGGCTCTAGGTCCACCGGTTTAGGCTATGCGTTGCCTGCCCGTCAGCCACGCATTGTATTTGTACCTAGTATTGAGTAGATCTGGTGGCCATATGTGGTCTTCATCAGCAGTTCCGCATCACAATATTATGCTTACCATGTGCATTTGCACGAGTTATTATGAAAAACACAAAAATCACTATAGGTCTGCCTATAATATTTGAAGAGTTCCCTCGATTTCTCCAGGATCCCATCATCAGATCCTGACCTGGTGTCAATGGGACCAATGGGAAGGTAAACCCTTTCAAACAAAAAAATAATTTTCCAAATCGGTCCATCCGTTTAGGCGCTATCGGGGTATAGACATAAAAAAAAAACAAATATCCGGACGAATTGTAAAGACGATTGTCCAGCAAAATGTCCATCTTTAAAAAGTTATTCCCGCAGTTTGGGATACTTTCTGAATCCACAAAAAATATGTATTATAAAACAGTCCCTTGGCTAAAAATTTAGTGTTTGAAAACATCATAATGTCATTAAAACTATATGAAAAAAAAAAAACCTAATAGTTGTTTTTTACCTAAAACGAGTTATTCCAGAAGTTCTACAAGAAACGCTGATATAATTCTTATGTGTAAAAATTGGTAATCAAAATATCTAAAAATTTTGTGTTTAACATTTTAGAAGTCATCAGCGGTTTTTGTGTAATTTGGAAAAAACACACTTTTTTGCACTTTCGCACTTTTCGCGCGGTCGTAAGTGTCGCGCTGCAGTTTACGCCATTATTTGTTTTATTTTATAAATTTTCTTTTATGATTTGTGAAAATTTCCACCACCAGAAACCCAGTTGCCAGGCGCCAAAGTAAAGAGAACAATTCGAAATCTCATTCATTTCCAAAAACAATGTAATTTGGTTGACATGGATGACATACATACATACATTTTTTTTTATGGAGGAATCTAAATATTGTACACATACAAGTGTGATCGGAACTTTATTGCACAGTAACTTAATAATAAAACTTAAATAACAAATAGTGCGCAAAGGCGAGCTTATCTCTTAAGAGAGATTTCTACCAGCAAACCCTATGCAGGACAGGAAAGCTGGTGCTGAGAGGATAGTCCTAGTAAACAAAGATAAAAATAAACTGGATAAACTACTTATACTTGCTATTGATGTATTAAATAAATAAATAATAGGTACCTATCTACAACCTAAAACAAAGATAATAAAATAATAAATTAATTAATAAATAGTAGATATAAATAAGAACTACTTAGCATGCATACATACACATGCATAGGTACATAAATACTATAATAATAATACCTACCTATTAAGAAAGAGAAAGAAATTATTTTTTACTCTTTTCTTAAAAGTATAAATTGTGGGACTGTCCCTTATTTCCGTTACGACCGTTAGTATTCAAACAACGTCGTTGTATGTCCCTACGTTATCCGTTAAATTTGTTATCGCATCACTTGACACTTCGGAAGAACCTTCGTTATAATAATTGGATTTTTGGATAATTATATTTCCCGCAGATAGACCCTGAACTGACGTCATAGAGGGTGGCCAACACTGCTGGGGTCCAATTCTGCAAACAAAATGACGACTGACTGACTGTGACTATTAGGGGTTTTCAAAGACAGATAAAAACAAAAAAGTAGTACCAAATGACTCGGTAAGTAGTGCAGCCCGTACTAGAAGTGTCAAATAAAAGACAAAGTGCAAGTCGCACTCTCACACAGAGGGTTCCGCAACAACGTAGTAAAAAAGTACAAATATAAATCAAGTGCGGGTCAGAATTGCACACGAAGGGTACCCTCGTACAACGAAACTTAAGCACTCAAAACAATAAAACAAAAAGAAATTTAAAAAACATTATGCCCTCACGATGATTTGAACTCACGACCTACGGATTGAGGATCTACAACATACCGGCTGAACTACCACAACGCTGTGAGTTGACGCGAAATATATCATCATATTGAAATGCGTGGGTGTATTAAAAAACGTCATTTCGATATTTGCAGTTGTTGCGGCAACAGATATACACATTCTGTGAAAATTTCAACTTTCTAGGTATTACGGTTCGTGCTCTAGGACCCGCTGACGGACAGACAGACAGACAGACGGACAGCGTGGGCTTAGTGGGTAAAGGATCCCGTTTGGCACCCTTCGGGTACGGTACCCTACAAAGTACAAAAAATCATGTTTCTTGTAGTTGTTCACCTTTATTTTTTTAATATGTCATGTAGTTCAGTGAAACACTCTGTGATAATGTCAACTTTCTAGCTATTACGGTTCGTGCGATAGAGCCCGTTGACCGACAGAGATCGGACAAACGGACAGCGGAGGCTTAGTAATAGGGTGCCCTTTGGCACCCTTCGGGTCCGGAACCCTGATGATGATGATGATGATGAGGAGGCTTAGTAATAGAGTGCTCTTTGGCACCCTTCGGGTACGGAACCCTGATGATGATGGTGATGAGGAGGCTTAGTAATAGGGTTCCCTTTGGCACCCTTCGGGTCCGGAACCCTGATGATGATGATGATGATGAGGAGGCTTAGTAATAGAGTCCCTTTGGCACCCTTCGGGTACGGAACCCTGATGATGATGATGATGAGGGGGCTTAGTAATAGAGTGCCCTTTGGCACCCTTCGGGTACGGAACCCTGATGATGATGAGGAGGCTTAGTAATAGAGTGCCCTTTGGCACCCTTCGGGTACGGAACCCTGATGATGATGATGATGAGGAGGCTTAGTAATAGAGTGCCCTTTGGCACCCTTCGGGTACGGAACCCTGATGATGATGAGGAGGCTTAGTAATGGAGTGCCCCTTGGCACCCTTCGGGTACGGAACCCTGATGATGATGATGATGAGGAGGCTTAGTAATAGAGTGCCCCTTGGCACCCTTCGGGTACGGAACCCTGATGATGATGATGATGAGGAGGCTTAGTAATAGAGTGCCCTTTGGCACCCTTTGGGTACGGAACCCTATAAATTTATTTCCGGCAACCATAAATTATTTTGTTTTTCCTATTATTTTTGTGCGAAATAGGCACGTTGACACTTGATAGCAGGTAACGGTATCTATGATTACATCTGAAAGCTTGATCAAGGTCGGTCCGGAAAAGCTCTGACGGAAAAGCTCTATTTTGCGTCGAAGGAGTTTATCCCTCTCGCTCAAACATCTATTGTTCTCCATTGTTAGTTTGTTCGGCCTGTGTCCTTACGCGACAAATCCGATAGTTCAAACATCATACCTAATCAATCAATCACTTAGCTAATAAATATTTGTCTTAGTGGCACTATTTAAATAAAATTCATAACCTTTTGCTTGGCTATTGACGCAAGAGCGACGGTCAACTTAACTTACTTATATCATTTATTCCGCGTTTGGTAAATATTTTAGGGAAATTGAGATGATTTCCAGTTTTTCAACCGACTTCAAAAAAAGGAGGAGGTTCTCAATTCGACCCGTATGTTTTTTTTTTTTTTTTCTATTTTTGTTACGCGATTGCTCCGCCAATTATGAACCGATTTGAACAAATTTTTTTTCGGCGTATAGGTAATACCTCAAGGGTGGTCCCATTGACACCAGGTCAGGATCTGATGATGGGATCCTGGAGAAATCGAGAGAACTCTTCAAATATTATAGGCAGACCTATAGTGATTTTTGTGTTTTTCATAATAACTCGTGCAAATGCACATGGTAAGCATAATATTGTGATGCGGAACTGCTGATGAAGACCACATATGGCCACCAGATCTGCTCAATACTAGGTACAAATACAATGCGTGGCTGACGGGCAGGCAACGCATAGCCTAAACCGGTGGACCTAGAGCCATGAAACTTTGTACAGGGGTTCCTTAGTCGCGTGGGGTAGCACTGATATAGCATTTGACAAAATTAATTCCCCAAGGGAGGGGGGGATAAGGGGTTACAGTTAGTATTAAACTCAATCTTATCAAATAGGGTTTGTGGAAGTCGGTTTTTTCTAAAGTTTACTTTTTGTTTCAATTATAACCGACTTCCCAAAGGAGGAGGTTTACAATTCGTCCGGATGTTTTTTTTTTATGTATGTGCCTCATAGCGCCTAAACGGATGGACCGATTTGGATAATTATTTTTTTGTTTGAAAGGGTTTACCTTCCCATTGACACCAGGTCAGGATCTGATGATGGGATCCTGGAGAAATCGAGGGAACTCTTCAAATATTATAGGCAGACCTATAGTGATTTTTGTGTTTTTCATAATAACTCGTGCAAATGCACATGGTAAGCATAATATTGTGATGCGGGACTGCTGATGAAGACCACATATGGCCACCATATCTGCTCAATACTAGGTACAAATAAAATGCGTGGCTGACGGGCAGGCAACGCATAGCCTAAACCGGTGCACCTAGAGCCATGAAACTTTGTACAGGGGTTCCTTAGTAGCGTGGGGTAGCACTGATATGGGATTTGACAAAATTAATTCCCCAAGGGGGGGGGGGATAAGGGGTTACAGTTTATATTAACTCAATCTTATCAAATAGGGTTTGTGGAAGTCGGTTTTTTCTAAAGTTTACTTTTTGTTTCAATTATACGATTAAGTTATTCATCATGGATGTCTAAAGTTGATCGTTATCGTCGCGTCATTGGTCGACATTTAGGCACTAGAATCCGGCCCTGGTCACGTAATGAATATTGCTGAAACCGGCGCCAAACCAAATTATAAGTTCGCCACGCTCCTGTAATCAGTTTAAAAATTTCACACCATATTTTGCAAATTCCAGTCCAAGTATCGAAGCTGTAAACGGTACTGGCTACAAAATTAATCAATTTACAATTTGCTTGAAGGTGTCAGAAGTTTCTAACAGACACGCTCTGCGCCACAGCGATATAATGTGGCTGGGTCTTGTGAAATTTTGTAAACTAATTTTCCTCACGCCCGCCCGAAGGTTTGATCGAGTTTGGGCCTTCACATTAGTGCTCAAAGTTTACACGTGAAATCCTGAAGGCAAGAACCTAACGGCCCTTATATGGCTACGCTTGCCAGCCTTGACTTGAACCATTTTTATAACTCCTTTTATTTTGTATGTTTGTTTCTAATGTCTCAGAAGCAGTGTTATGAGCTCACACGCTCCTTGTGCTCATTTGTCACAAGGCGGCGAATTAACTGAATTTACAAGTTAATTAAATGATTTATGGCGAGACAATTCGCCTTTCTCATTCTCATTACCCATACTGTTGGGCCTTTTCTGGAGACACAATTTCACTAATTAAAGGCTCAGGCAGGGATAAATTGTCTCCCAACATGTTGCACAGTCAGTGCCGCGAGACATGTCTAAAGTCCCACGTTGGTATAGTTTGTTTACTCTGTAACCTCGCTAAACGAGGTTCCATGTCCACTCACTATAATGCCGTACTAAAATAATAGTGGCCGAGCCGAGAACCAATGCCGTCCATTAACAACCTGCAAGGGGAATTAGTAGGTACTTGACTTTCTAAAGATATCAGAACCCGTTTGTATAAGGTAAAGAATAAGTACCTAGTTTGTCACATATTCATATCGTCGCGTCATATCCGGATGGCGTTGAGATAGATATACAATAGGTGCCCCATTTTGCGTGACAGGGGGATATCTTATCCTATCCAGTTCAGTCCAACAATTTTTTTATTACACGCAAACAATTGCCATATATAACAAGAAATACTGAGTAATAGTGTACGAGCTTATTTCTAGTAAGAGATTCCTGATTCCTGACTGTCCTCATTCAACAAGTGGTCAAGAATGTCTATATCCGGAAACTATACAAGTTATTATTATTCCATTATTCTGACATTATTTAATATTTAATAATATGATGACATTTATAATTTATTAAATAAAAGATGAATGGAGACATAGTGACATATTACAGAGTACATAAGTTAAGTATAAATATGATGATGATGATTTTATATGTATTCTGACCCCCTTGTGACTTGTAATGAATATTATCAATAAACAATGTCTATGTTTTATTTGATTATACACAATTTAACTTTATGCAGAACAACACATTATTGAAGTCTCAATTTACAACTATTAGCTCTTGATCTGTTGCTCTAAAAAGTGCTCTGTGGTCTAGTGGGTTTCACTTTGCTTCTCACGCAGGAGATGCAGGTTCGAATCCCGGTGCTGACCATGTACCAATGAGATGATTAATTTGTCTTATGTACATTATCGGACACTCCGTGTTTCGGATGGCACGTTAAGCTGTAGGTCCCGGCTACTATCTCTGCTTAGTAGTATGTAGTAGTCGTAAAACCCCTCCACCAACCCGCACTGAGCTAGCGTGGTGGAGTATGGCTCAATCTTACTCGGATCCGGGTAAAAGCCTGTGCCCCTCGGTGGGGACATTAATGGGCTTCATTTACTGTTGCTCAGCCAAAGACAATCCTTGTTAATACAGGGTGACAAGTGACAACTGCTGACCATATTTGAATCTCGTCGGGTCAGGAATGTAAGATTTGAAACTATACATAATACAGGGTGACAAGTGACAACTGCTGACCATATTTTGGTGAATGACAGTACCCATCATTATAAACAACTTTCCTTGAGAAACATATGGTCGTAGATTCTGATGTTATTTTTTTTGGGTCTCCCATAGTAACTTGTAATCAGCTGATTGCTTCAATCTACTGAGTGTTGATATCTTTTTCATTTGCGACCATGTGTTTTTTTAGGAAAGTGGTTCATAATGATGGTGGTACTATCATTCCCCAAGATATGGTCAGCTCAGCTAATTAAATGTCACCCTGTAGAAGACAGCATGCACGTGGTATCATCTCATCAGTCATCATCAGTTCATCACGGTACATCGATTGGTCTATTTTTAAAAACTGAAATCCATTTCACTTCATGTGTTGTAAATCTATAAATGCCTACATGACGGGGCTCAGGAATAGTAATTTCTTACTTTTGAACCAAATCAATTCCGATGAGAGATAGGTTGATTGCTGTTTCGTCCATATTTTGAATTCAGAAAGCGAGATGTCTATAAATTTAGTTTCTCTTTTTGTTTTTTAGGGTTCCGTACCCGAAGGGTGCCAAACGGGACCCTATTACTGAGACTTCGCTGTCCGTCCGTCCGTCCGTCCGTCCGTCCGTCCGTCCGTCCGTCCGTCCGTGCGTCCGTCTGTCACCGGGTCCGCCTGCACGAACCGTAATAGCTAGAAAGCTGAAATTTTCACAGAATGTGTATATCTGTTGCCGCACCAACCACAAATACTGAAATACGAGAGATATTACAAATTGAAAGTGGTCTCGGTACAAGATACGTCTTCACAACACGCTTGAAAAGTTTATACCAAGGCCATTTTGTTTTGGTAGGTAAGCCTTCTTTTAATGAAACTAAATTTAAATGATATGGCAATGTCGTCCCCGGACTTCTACAAAGACTTTAAATATTAATTGATGAATTACGACGTCTCTATTTATACTGTAGAACTTTTAGAAAATAATTATAAAATTAATAGTTTTTAATTACTTTTGTTTTCATACAAATCTCAGAGCTCAGAAATTATTTTTTTCCTTTTGGCCACTTCAAGTTTGGCTGCCAGTGATGTTTTAATTAAATACTCTTTGGTGCGTTGAAATGATGTTTTGCAGTCTGCATGACATTGACATAATGAGTGAGTGAACCTCATTGTACGGAAATTGTAGATGGGTGACTCACGTTTTCCAGTAGGAGTAGGTTGTAGACAGTGCTGCTTACGGCGGCGTTTAGTAGGTACTAAAGGCCCTAAAAGCGCGGCAAGCTTTGAATCAATTCAAATGTTATTTTTCAACTAGCTACAAAGTTATTCTGACATAATATGATAATTTGAACAAAACTTTTTGGGTATTTCATGAAAAATTCAGTTACAGATCACACATATACAGGGTGGAACAAACGAATGGGCCCTGGAGGGAAAGTACCTTAAAATCTCAAGATATCCGTCCGTCCGTCTGTCTGTCACCAGGCCGTATCTCATGAACCGTGGTAGTTAGACAGTTGATATTTTCACAGATGACGTATTTCTGTTCCCGCTATAACAACAAATACTAAAAACAAAATAAATTTAATATAAAGGGGGCTCCCATACAATTAACGTGTTTTTTTGCGGTTTTTTTAACCGACTTCCCAAAGGAGGAGGTTTGCAATTCGTCCGGATGTTTGTTTTTTTTTTATTTATTTTTTTATGTATGTGCCTCGATAGCGCCTAAACGGATGGACCGATTTGGAAAATTAGACCGATTAGACCTATAGTGATTTTTGTGTTTTTCATAATAACTCGTGCAAATGCACATGGTAAGCATAATATTGTGATGCGGAACTGCTGATGAAGACCACATATGGCCACCAGATCTGCTCAATACTAGGTACAAATACAATGCGTGGCTGACGGGCAGGCAACGCATAGCCTAAACCGATGGACCTAGAGCCATGAAACTTTGTACAGGGGTTCCTTAGTGGCGTGGGGTAGCACTGATATGGGATTTGACAAAATTAATTCCCCTGGGGGGGGATAAGGGGTTACAGTTTGTATTAAACTCAATCTAATCAAATAGGGTTTGTGGAAGTCGGTTTTTTCTAAAGTTTACTTTTTGTTTCAATTATATAGATAATGGTACGGAACCCTTCGTGCGCGAGTCTGACTCGCACTTGGCCGGTTTTATTGTTTATGTTTTTAGCTCAAAACTGTTATTATTTAGGAACGGAATTATTAATGAAATATAAATTATGTTGTCCCTCATTTATAACAAAAGTCAAAGGGATGCCGAAACTAAGTTAAATACTCCTATCATTACAGCCATCACTTTAGTCACAACACAATAGAAAGCAAACGTTAGGTACACGTAGTAAATAATCGCCTATAAAGTGTTGCATCGAAAAAAAACATAACATTTTATCACGACATGTTTCCCGTTGAATATCAGAATGTTTAATATCGCTTAAACGGCTCAAATCTCCACAGGGAGTTATTTAATAGTCATACCACACACTGACATCAATTCTGGTTTCATTTTTAACCTAATGGAACGATTCCGAGCATTCGATACTAAGCTTTATTGTTGGAGACTACAGCCTATTAAAGTTCTGGGTTTAGTCAAATCTAAATTTAAAGCTGTTGATGAATCTAGTAATTGATGTAAATAGCAGTGATATGCTGAGTGAGTACAATGAATTAGTAATAGGATGTAGTGCACTATGAGAATGTTTGCGTGAGTGAGACGAGAGCTGAGAAATGCGTTGGTGTCAGCGCTTCCATACGAAGACTTCGACGTGGTCTGATATGTCTAGGTAAGTTTATTCAATGTAGTGTACTCTTTTGTGCACGCACACAGTCGCAGTTCTCACTCAGGTCTCACCTTCTTGCATGTAGTTATACAATATTCTTAATTTGTGTTATATTTGGACTGTGTCTAAAGTTGATGATGTCATTTCAAAAAAAACATAGGATAACATACATATAAGATAGATAAGATATTTATTTATAAATTTCATTACATGTCATTTCAATATTATTACTATTTCAATTTACAAGTGATGTCAGTTGACTAATAAAGTGGTAAGTTCAAAATCGCAATCCCAGCTCCAGTAGTGACATCTGGGATGATTTCTTTATTCTTCCTCGTTTTCATCACATCTCAGAAAGACACAATGATCTGTCCTCCAGTGACAAAGGACCGCCGAGCAGCAACCCAATAAATCAGTCCACTGGTGCGTGAGTTGACTTGACACATTTTCCACATATTCTTCTTCTTAACGAGTTCCAAATTTTGTCCAACAGCAGAATTCAATGAACAGGCTACAGACTCATCACGCTTAGATAAACATCAAAGACCTCGTTCCCTTAGTTATATCTAGCAAGGCTAAAGTTCCCTACTATAGCAATTTCAGTTCTCGAATTTCACAAATGGTTCAAACGAAACAGCAGAAAAAACAAGGTCGCTTAACGTATCATTTCTCCTGTCTACAATTCCAACATTTACAGAGTGTTTTCAGTAATAATACGAAGTAGAGCACTCAAAATGGAGCTGTAAGGTAACATAATATTATAGTCGACAGCGCATTAAGCTATCACTAACTTCTGGCACCTTATAGTTAAAAAAATATTCTAGGACCAATGAATGTTCAAAATGCACAGTTATAGATGTGATCCGATTTATAGGACAGGTTTTCCAGTTTTCCTGACATACCTACCGACGAAAGCTTCAAATTTATAACACCCTTTTTCTTCGAGTGTTAAAAAGACGAGTGACCTGGCCTTCAGTGAAAAATAAAATTTCCATCGCAACGCCAGACCAAAGGGGCTCATAAAATACGATATTGGACATGTTTCCGAGAACGTTTGTAATATACGGATGGAAAAAGACAAGAGTTTCTGCAGCAGAAATGATTAAATTTCTCTCTAGAGGAATTGATTTAGGAATTTGTATTAGTACGTCCACCTAAACATACACCTACAACATACGAAACTAAAATAATGCACATCAGGATACAGAAAGATGATTTCCTTTGAGAAAGCATCGAAAAAATATGCGAATAGAACATTAAAGCTTCGCCAGTGTAGAAACTGGGGGCGCTCCCCGCCAAGTCGAGCAAACAAAGGCGCAACAGTATCATCCTTTACTGGAAGCTTATCTTGTCAAGCAACCCATCGTCGAGATCGTCGGCCTGTGTACGCACACAATCGCAATAATTCTCAGGCCTCGCGCTGCCTATTGGTAGTCGGCAAATCGTATATTGCATACCTATTCGATGGAAAAATTGTAAAAAGCAACAATTCTGCTCTCCATATGACTCAGATATTGATTTATTATTCAATCTCTTATCGAGGCAGCTACAGCAACCACGAAGGTAATCTTTTATTATTCAATCTCTTATCGGGGCAGCTACAGCAACCACGAAGGTAATCTTTTAGTGCCCATACCTTGACAACATGGAATTATTGAAAGTGAAATAAGCAATTATGAAATAATACCTATTACTATTTCTATAATTGAAACAAAAAGTAAACTTTAGAAAAAACCGACTTCCACAAACCCTATTTGATTAGATTGAGTTTAATACAAACTGTAACCCCTTATCCCCCCCCCCCCCCTCCCTTGGGGAATTAATTTTGTCAAATCCCATATCAGTGCTACCCCACGCTACTAAGGAACCCCTGTACAAAGTTTCATGGCTCTAGGTCCACCGGATTAGGCTATGCGTTGCCTGCCCGTCAGCCACGCATTGTATTTGTACCTAGTATTGAGCAGTTCTGGTGGCCATATGTGGTCTTCATCAGTAGTTCCGCATCACAATATTATGCTTACCATGTACATTTGCACGAGTTGCAAACAAAAAAATAATTTTCCAAATCGGTCCATCCGTCTCGGCGCAATCAGGGAACAGACATAAAAAATAAAAATTAAAAAAAAACATCCGGACGAATTGTAGATAGATAGATAGATAGATAATTCATTTATTCATTTGACATGGTACACACACATAATTAATAACAACAAAAAACAGTAGGTACCTAACAGCTGTGTGGTTATGTGACTGTACCACGGCAGTGAAATGGCCCTGACTCAGCAATGTCACAGACGAATCTGTGACGCTGGTATTCTGCCAGGGCCAAAGCGGACGCACAACAGTGGCTCAAGTACTTACACAATTTAATTTATATAAGTAATTACATAAGAAAATCAAAATTAAATAATGAAATTAGTTATGTTATTTATGGAATTGAAAATTGAAATAATTAATATTAGAAATTTAATTGGAATTGAATTGGCAATAAAAATAAAAAAAAATTGTATTTATTATCTAACATATTGAAAATGAATTATAATGGTGATTAGCTTTAATTTAAATAGATATAATCAATTGTTCAATGTCAGAATGTAGTCGTAAAAATCTTTCCTTTTAGCTGCGTACCGTCACCTCAGCCTTCTGCTGGAGAATTAATTTATTTCTGTAAGCATTTTTAAACCTCCTCCTTTGGGAAGTCGGTTAATAAAATGATTTTATCCCTAAATAGTGGATCTGAAGGACCAGACGAGACTGGCCCGAGTAGGCCACCATGTCATAATACGAGGAATATTTGTATGTATGTAACGATGTTTTCTGTTCGTGAAAAAGGCGCTGTAGTTTTCGATGAAAGCAATATTATAGCGGAGTTTTTGGGGGTAAGAAATCGATCGAACTGGGTTCCGTAACTGAAAAATCACGTATTTCCGACTGTACGATTAAGCAATCGCACAATGTGCCAAAAGATGTGGAGGCCAGCTCCACGAATGTAGTGCTGATGAGGGTTGAGATGAGAAATGATGAGAAATGGGAATGTAGACCAATGGGATGTTATGGGAATGTCGATGAAATACATTTCATTTCATGCTTTACTCGATAGGATTGGCAATTTCACTTTAGTACAATTAAAATAAGGCATAAATTCCAATGACAAAAAAAAAGTTTCTCATTGCGACATAAAGCGTAACACTTTTTGGCGGGTGTTCTCGGAGAATTCACACAAAAAAGTTTCGTTCAAATAAGGTCGAATCTAAATTCATAATCTGCTATTCATCCTCCTTGCTTGCTTTAAAGCAAACAGGCACTTTATTTCCCTCGTGAGATTTAGGCACAGAATTCAATCAGAAGAAAGATATTCAATCTGTGTGTAAAACTCATGAGGGAAACAAAATGCCTGTTTGCTTCTCGTTTGCAGCTGTTTAAAATCAAAGAACAGCATATTGATTGATGTTAATGCAGTCTGATGAATATGAATTATAATATTTTATTGTGTTTGTACCACCAACCGCCGAGCAAAGCTCGGTAACCAGATATTATAGAGTTACAGAAGGTAGGCATTTTTTGAAACTTTGAGTATCGCATTTTGGCATGGTGCAGCATACTTTGGACAAAATATTTAATTGTTTTGTATGTTCTCAATTAAGTACAGAATCACTCAGGTCTCAACCTCAAGTTAACTCGAGTCTACCTTAGTAAGCTCGAGTAAACTTTGACAACCCGATACAATTTAAAGGGATTAGACAAATGTTCAATTGGGTCATGAGTTATTTTTACGTCCCAAATTAACACCTAGGTGAACTATCAGATCCACCATAATTTTTCGTTAATAACAAAAAGGCAACGGAAAGGCAAACGTATCGTCTCCATTGTTCTGTGATATTGCAACCCGGAGCGTGGGAGAAGGGCCAGCCTTCACATTTTATTGACATTCAGAGCTGTGCAGGCGCATCGAGAGATCGAGACACTCCACAATAAACACTGAGGCGCTTGTGGTACAGAATTAGGAATTTGATCAATGTGTCGTGGGCAAATCTGACAACTTTAGACCTCGGAAAGACAGGAGCAGAGCGGTAGAAGCGCCCTTTTGAGCTAAAGCCCTACGTCATACCTTCTTTAAATGGAGGTTAGGTACCTGTAACAAACCACCGATTTTCTTATTAAAGACCTTGGGGCTCGAACATTTTTGTACGGAGCCTGCGATACTTTTTGTAATTTCGTGTACACCTAAAAACATACTGTGCAGCGATCGGGAATTAAATTACGAACAACAAAATATTAATTTACTAGAATTTGATCCTTTGGCAGTTTAGGCGCTTTTAGAATTCTGCAGATTCACTCATTATATGAACTACACTAATTACTTCTGTCAACAAACAACACGAACGCGCAAGCAGAGCGAGTAAAACAATTAAATGATAATGCATTGCGATTGTGCGGTCAATCATTTATCATGCTTATTGTATAAGATGCAATTATAAGAGAAGAGCGAAGTATAGTATTTTTTTTATCCCACAAAGTTTTTCTACAGCGAACTTACACGTGTCTCTAATGTACAATTCAAAATCAAATAGATGGCGATCAAGACTTTTTCTTTTTACGGCTTAGCAATGATCTTTTGGCTCGCGGAGTCAGGTAGAACTATTGATAAAATGATAACTAAATGAGGTATTATGTATACCCTAATTACTATAAAAAAGAAGTAAACTGACAACATCAAACGTCACTTCTTGAAATAATGTTGCCATGTTCAGTTTGATAGTGATGTTTTCATTCATTCTAAATAGAATGAAAATGAATAGAGTAATTCTATACAATTAGGATTTGTAATAAAATATTTGTCACAATTACTATGACATTGAAAGCATTACGCTTTTTTCCATTTGAGGTGGCAAAAGCAAATTGTGCCCACTTTTTGCGAGTTATTCTATTGCTTAATTTTTCATACTTATTATTCGCAAACAAAGCAGGGGGCGCGTCATTTCAGTTTGAACAAGCTATATTCACTAGCACTACTAGCTCTCTTATCATTTCTTTCAATATCATTCTTGACCCTAATGATCTAAATCATTCTTGACCCCATCACTATTTATTTTCTACCAAAAAGCGGTAACATCGGAACTGTCATTTTACTTCGTTATTATAATAATAATGGTATAGAAAAGTCTGTGTTGATGACAGGTTCGCCCCTATAAAAAGCTCACTCAAGTGCCAAAAGATCGTTGGAAGCTCAGATCAATGAAACTCTTTGATTCTCCAACGTTGGAAGACTGTCTGTGTAATGTTACAGACCTATACAATATACTCTATAGGAAAACGAAGACAAATGAATGATATCGGGGAAAGGGGAAACGAAAAGAGAAACGGAAGTTTATTAACTAAAATTTCCTTCAAATATACGACAAATTATTTATAGGAGGTAGTATTTGTGAGTATCTCTATCGCAAACAGAAGGAATCCAGCATAAATAAATAAATATTTCATTTAAAACAAAATATAATCACGGGAATCTCAGCCTTATACAAATTCCGGTGATGAGTTTCCTAACACTGAAAACCGGAAATTATTTCCGTGTCTGACCATTTATCTTGATCACAAGAAGTGACAAAAACAAGGGCAAGTATTATTTCAAAGGATTAACAGGGTTCTAAACAAACGGGTATGATACGCGGAAAATTAGGAATAGAGACGCAAAACGAACAAACTTCATATAGGTACTTATCTAGAGCCGGACTGTAATTACTTGACATAACATAGCGTCACGCCTTTTCCCATACGAGTTGGCAGAGGCACAACTGTGCCCACCTTTAGCCAGTTATTCAATACTCTTTGCTTGACAGGGGGCCAGCCTGGAATTACTATTCCGAATAAGAAACATTATGTAATCATCTGTCTATACTACTCGTTCTGTGTGTAGTTGTCGCATTGGGCTAGGCCCCCATCACGCAAAATAGATTATTGAATAACTTTCCTAAAACGTCGTGACCGCAAGTTGCCACTCCAAGTAATGGAAAAGAAGCTAAGGTATGTCTTGTCTATAATACGGAATCTCCTACTTATTACTGAGGTAAAAGATAATACTCTAGAAAATGTATGCAAGTAAAGTTACAGATTTATAAACTAAAGAAAATAACGGAGTTACTAAAAACCGAACTATCGTTTTATTAAAACAGATACGAGTATAGCTACTAGCTACCTCACCCAAAAGTAAGTTACTACGGAACATTCGAGAAAAACCTCAGAGAAAACGAAACCTCATTCATATCTCTTCGTTCCGCCCATAACATCTGTTTAACCCGAAAGTAATCCTATACCGACGCAACAGGGTGTGAAATCAAACTTCACTCGTTTGAAACCTTCTCAGCCGGGAAACAAGGGAAAATAGATTCCAATGGGGACGGAACAGGGTTGTCTTTTTGCCTTTGAGGCGTGTTTGAGGTCACTGGAACAGCCTTCACTTGCCCCAAGCAACAGGTTTATCGATCAAGCCCAAGAATAAGTGATTCTGGAAACGCTGTGATTTTCCAAGTGTTGCAGAAAGCCGACCTGCCTGCCTATGACAATGACAGTGACCATTACAGCGAAATTCTACGTTGTCATGGCATGTTCTGCTGTTCTATGGCGTATGCAACTTTTATCCTAGAGTATATACTGTGTCCTACTGCTGGGTAAAGGCCTCTCCGTTTCGAGCCCCCACAGCTATCCAGTTAGTAGTAGTAGTAGTAGTAGTAGCTTACAGAGCGAAACATAAGCAATCATGTCATGATTGGAAAACTTGAGCAATCAAACAGGAAATGAAATTTATTTATTTCTGTAGATATTTACAAATATACTTAGAACATTGGACCACCTGTGGGAGAAGTAGGGCAAAGATACTCCCTTTCAAGGTTGAACAACACAATAATACTGGCGGATCCAGTACTCGTATTTCTAAGAAAAAGCCGTCCGAATCGTCGTCAAGGATACGACGGGAAAATATCAGGGAATTTTGATCTTTTTTCCTGTACGAGTACAGAAGCTTTTACATTGGAGTGCTTTCACACAAAGTACCTATGCTTGTTCAATGTTCACCTATTATGGGCATTAGTTACATGGTTAAGTTTTATGTATATGTGAGCAAGGCGGCTTACGGCTAGACAGTCACACGTGTGTAGCCAGTCACACGTGTGTAGAATCAAATATATTTATCAATCATTTGAGATATAACCTAGCCTTTGTACATTATTTAATTTTATATCTTATTATTTGCTAATGTACGCGTAAAATATAGAAATTACGAGAAGTTAAGTATTTTTCGCATTTTGATATTACAAATTGAATGGAAGATATAAAGAAAAGTTACCCTTTTAGTAGAAGGAAATGAGTTAACCTACAGAACCTAGTCTAGTTCAAAAACTCGCTAAAACAACCTAAAATTTTCAATAGTTTTGGGCTTTATTATCAAGGCAAGCAAGGCAAGTTGAAAATAAAGGGGCGTTCATAGCGGCTTTTGAAACTGGACTAGGTAGGTACTCAAATGCTTAATGTTTGAGGTTCGCTTATATCATCATAAATGATAATTTTCCTTCAAATATTACAAGCAAAGTTACTTTTCTTAAATCAACCGGCCCAGTATTCGTTTAATTCTATTCTAATCAAAATTTTAAAATTCAGTTGCAGGAAAGGAAAAATTTCCTGCGGATATACCAATAAATCAATACCGCCTTTTGCGTAACTTATGGGGCTAGCTTATCGCCCTAGCTTTGAAAATAATAATTCGTTTAAAAGTAGTATTTAGTTGTACAAACCCTATAAAGCTAGTTAAATAGGTTTAATGGATCATTTGTCAAGCTCTAGCTGTTAACGGCTCAAATTAACTCAGTTCTTGACTCCATGAAAGTCTAGATAGACGTAAAGATCATTAATTTCCATCATTCATTCATTTATCATCATCGACTTCTCTTGCCTATCCGTTGATTGGCTGTTTTACGCTATTTGTAAATACGTAACATTCGATAATGCATGTCACAATTGTATCTTGTATCTTCTCTAAGGGGGTCAAAGCACCTGCGCGTGCCCCACTTGTGCCCCCTTTGTGCATTTCCCCTTCTCCCGCTCATTTAGTTCAGCCATCCCAACTCCAGCACAAGCTGGAGCAGGAGGCCTGGATGTTGCATGTCACAATGTTACAAGTAGATATTTTTAACATTTTGGCGCGGCTGAAAATCAGATTTGATAAGGAGAAACCGTCAGGTCCGTCGTAAACAGCTCTTATAGCCCTGACAGTAGTTTAAATTATGTTTGTCACAACAACAACAACATAGCATTACGCCTTTTCCTATATGGGGTGGCAGAGGCACAACCGTGCCTTTCAGCCAGTGATACAAATACTTCGAGGTTTTTAGTCAACAAAGAAGCAAAAATATTTCTTTTTGACCGCGAGAATTCGATACACTGCTGGTGACTGCAACAGCCAGCAGCAACTAGTATTGTTATTAGAACTCCTTTCACAGAGTCTTGTTGCAAGGACGCCGCCGCCGCCGCCGCACTCGCGCTATTTCACAGCAAAAGAACTTCTATGTAAGCGACACCTCTTGGGCTTTGTGATTGAGCTAGAAATGAGAAATAATTTGTTTTAGTTTTAAGATGTGTTACATATTATATGTGATCAAACGAACTTCACAAGTGAAATTCGATCAATATTATATGAGTTGCTTCATTTGAAGATATACATGTAACCAGGTAGTGTCCCAATCCTACAGGCAACCCTTGCACGTATTTTAGAGTTAAATAAATCGATAAAATAATTCCGGTTTTTCTACATCACTACCACTCCCACCCTAGCGCAGCTCCCAGCCCTACGACTCATTTCTTTAGAGTTCATGCAAAACTTTTCAGTTCATATTGGGCTGCATTTGCTTTGGGAGGGCGGGTGTATATCTTCAAATGAAGCAACTCATATAATATTGATCGAATTTCACTTGTGAAGTTCGTTTGATCACATATTATATTTCCTTGCTTCATTATCAGATATACATGTAACCAGGTAGATGTTCAGAGGTGGAAAGTTTTGCTAATATAAATAAAATTCATAATGAAACTAAATAAATGGTATTTATTTTCTTAATAATACATACCCCAAAATCATTCATACAAAATAATCAAAATCTTAAGAATTAAGTATTAGAGTCTAAGCAAACTGATTTTGCGAAGGTTCCTTCATCGGGTAATACCTCACGATGATAGAACCTGGCGAAAGTTTGGGAGCCGCTGGTCCAGCCAGCGGTCTTCCTTATCACGTCTATGGAAACTCCCGCGACGCTCGCGGCAGATGTGGCGGCATGCCGCGTGCTGTGTGCGCTGAATGTCGCCACATCCACCCCGCTCTCCGCAAGAACCTGCTTGATCCATCTGCTCACAGTCTGTGCAGTGGCAGGTCTGTGCGGTCGCTTATATGTAATCAGAAGATTCTCCACAGATTGTGGCCTTAATTCTCGTGTAAAAGAGAGATAGTCTTGAATGACTTTTACAGGACATATACTTAAGTTATCTGTAAAACTAGGGAGATATAACACTGGTTGCTCCCGCCCAGGAGCTGATGTTTTAATAATATCTTTAATACAGATTTTAACTCCAGATGAAATCATATGGATGTTACATAGTTTAATTAAACTGAATGTTTGTACGCGATGGGCTGTACACAAGGCAAGTAAAATTACCAATTTCTTGGTAATTTTTTCTAAGGTAAGGTCAGTATTCGGGAACCATAAGCCAATGTGGTTTAATACGATTTGGGGATCCCATGTAGAAGAATATTTAGGTACCGATGGTCTGAGTCTATAAGCACCTTTTAACAACCTTTTGACCATGTCCTCTGAACCGATGTCATTTCCCAGAAACAATGAAAGTGCAGAACGATGACTGTTCATGGTACCGTAAGACACTCCCGTGTTAAATTGTACAGTCAAGAAAGTTACCACAGTAGACACGGAATTGATGAAAATATCTATGTTATTATCTATGCAGAACTGCCACCAGAGCTTATACGTTACGCTGTATTGTAGTAAGGTATTTGGAGCAAGCGAGTTGATGATTAAGTCAAGAGCTGGTATAGGAGTGTTTCTTCTTAGGAACGCGAGCCGGAGAGCTTCGCGGCCGCCAGGGTAAGGTGGCGGTACTGTGGGTGGTGCGACCTGAAAGGAGACCGCAAAAGGTCTATATGAGGTTCAAATAGTATTATCTCTGATACTAATAGGTCCTTTAAAAGCGGAAACCACGGTTGTGACGTCCAATAAGGAAACACTACAATTCCCGTAGCCTTGTCATTTATTATCTTATGTAGACATTTTAAAATTAAAGCGAATGGGGGGAAAGCGTAAAAGTAAAATGGTCTCCAGTTAATTGTGAACGCATCAATGTGAATGGCGTCTGGGTCCGGCTTCCAGGAGATAAAAGAGACACACTTAGCGTTGATTCGGGAAGCGAACAAGTCTACCTCTGGTGCTCCCAATTTTTCAGTTATTTTAAGGAACGCAGCTAGTGAAAGGTCCCATTCGATATCTGGATTGACTATCCTGGATTCTTTGTCAGCTTCGTAGTTATCCTTCGTGTTTATATACGAAGCTAAAAGCCAGATTTTTCGCTCCTCGCACCAGTCCCAGATCACTCTAGTTAGATAATTTAAATGCGGGAACTGAATGCCACCCATTCTGTTGATGTAGCTGATGGCAGTCGTATTATCCACACGCAACAAAATTGAGCAATGTGATTTGTTGCGCGCGAAGCATTTCACACCTAAGAAAATAGCGAGTAATTCTAGGTAGTTTATGTGAAACTCGCGCTCATTGTCCGACCAAGCTCCATTCGTTCGTTCGCCATTACAGAAGGCACCCCAGCCCGTTCTTGAGGCATCTGTATAGATCTCTAATTCGAAATCCGACATGCGCAGAGGACTGGATGCACTCAAGACATTTAAAGACCACCAATGCAGATCCGGTAAAGCGACCCGAGATAATTTAAACCTAGCTTCGTAATTCTGGTTGTTATTTTCTAAGGCCAAGTACTTCTGGCGTTCCAAAATTTTTGTATGTAGCCATCCGTATCTCACAGCAGGACAAGCGGCTGTTAATACCCCTAAAAAGTGAGCGAATTCCCTGATTTTACATGTTGGTAAACGGGAAAATTTTTGGGCTAATTTTATAATGTACTGACATTTCTCTTCTGGAAGAGATAATGTAAGATCGACCGAGTTGTAAATAAAACCTAAATACCTACACGATTGAGTAGGTATTAATGAACTCTTTTTATGATTGATTACAAAACCCAGGGAATTTAATAATTTTGCTGTTTCATTTATATTGTTAAGACAATCATCATAACTGTATCCAATTAGCAAAAAATCGTCCAAATAAGAAACAGACCTGAACCCACGAGATCTTAGATGAGAGACCACCTCTTTCATGATCTTAGTGAACGTTCGAGGCGCAATAGAAAGTCCATAGGGCATTGCATTGAATTGATATGTAATAATGTTGGAATTATCACTTTCAAATTGAAATCTCAGAAATCTACGATCGTGTAAGGATATAGGTACCAGTAGGTAGGCGTCTTTGAGATCGATTGTACCCATGTACCCAAACTCAGGTATAAGATTCGAGGCCGTCCTATAATCCTCCATTTTGAAATGTTCTTTGTTTATAAACTTATTCAATTGTTTCAAATTGAGAATGAAGCGCTTTTCACCATTTGGTTTTGGCGCCAGAAACGTTGACGAAATAAATTGATCATCGGAAGGTGAACAAACTGATATAGCTCCTAATTCTAAAAGGTTTTCAATGGCTCTTGCCATTTCCTTTCTTGCCATGCTCGAGAGAGAATTAAAAGGAATAAAAGATTGAGTGACTATTCCTGTAAATGGTATGCTGAAACCATTTTTAATCCATTTAAGTACCAACCTATTGCTAGTAATAGTTTGCCAATTTTGATAAAAGTGACTTAATCTACCAGCATGTACCTTTGCTACTGCTGAGTCGGTGGACGAGGTCTGTAGTCTCTCTGGCTCGTTACAGGCCGAGGAGGTGGAGCTGGATGTGGATGCCAGTGGGGCGGTGTGTATGGTGCTCTGCGAGTCGGCGGCGGCGCCGTCGGGTTGTGTCTTCTCTGCCCCCCTCGCCCCCCCCTGTTCAACGGGAAACGAGGGCCCTGCCAGTTTCCCTGACGGGGCGCAGCCGGCATCGTTGGCAACGGAGGATTTTTCTGTTGAAAAACCTTCTTTATTTGAAGGCTCTGTTTTTCAATGGCCTTTGATGATTTAATCCTGTCTGAAAGCTTACTCCCAAAGAGTGTTTCGTCTCTTTCGTCATCTTGGATAACGTTCAGGACCGCTTTGTCTAAACAAGGTGTAATAAGCTTTGTGCGGGCTCGGGTTTCTGTGAAGTGAAGCTCAGACAGTATTCGACATGCGTCACTCAATGACTTTATGGCGGAAACTCTGTTATTGTTGCTGTCTCCTGATAGCAGAACCGTCAGTGCTCGATTAATTGCAGTTAATCCGATACCTAGTTGTTGTTGTACCGATTCAATTTTTCTATCACGATTTCTTGTCAAATCTGAAATTGCCGCTGATATCTCGGGGTTAAGCCTGGGCGCTTGCAATAAACGGCAGTTGTCAGGAACTATGTACTCTTTCATAAGTTTATCCTTTGTTTCTGTAGGCAGCCCTTTACTCAGTATGGGGAGCCACAGTTTTGGTAAGTTTTCGTGGATATTCTCGCCGTAACGCGGTGAATCCTCGGTTGTATCGCCCAAGGCAGTCAATATTTCCGGGTCCAGTAGTTGAACGGGAACCTCTTGAGCAGAAGCGGGAGCTTCTTGAGCAGGTACCTCTCCTTGAGGAGGATCATCCGCATTGATGAGACTCTGGATAGGGGCTTCGTTTTCTGAGACAAAGAAACGATATTTGTAAAGTGAGGGTAGTTCTAGAAAAAATATTTTCTATTTTTTCCCGATCGATCGACAAATATTGTCTACTGTGGTCATTTGGCCATTTTATTTTTGCTATCGTGTTGACTCTCGGCCAACCCCCAAGCTAAAAGCATACTTTCGTGTTAACTCACGGTTAACCTCCAAGTGAAATCGCTCTCGTGATGACTCGCGGTCAACCCCCGAGCTGATCTTTAGCATGTACTATTTAGTACTGTAAAGACCGAAGGAATAAGCCCCTATTACCATATTGAAATAAAAAATACTCACCCGAAATGTCTTCGAAGTCTGACGAATCCGAGTAAATGATTAAACGTCGTCGTTTCGGTAGAACGACGCATCGTTCTTTCTTGCGTTTAGGCATGTCTGAACTAGCACAGTTGCAATTTCAAAGCCTAAAGCGTGTACAAATACTTACGAAAAATAACTGACTTTGAAATTTTGAATTCAGTTAAAAATTAAAGAAGGCGCGTGCGCGCGTTGCCGTGCACAAATTAGGAATGAGTCGTAGGGCTGGGAGCTGCGCTAGGGTGGGAGTGGTAGTGATGTAGAAAAACCGGAATTATTTTATCGATTTATTTAACTCTAAAATACGTGCAAGGGTTGCCTGTAGGATTGGGACACTACCTGGTTACATGTATATCTGATAATGAAGCAAGGAAATATAACATTACGCAAATGGTATACATATTACGTAGGTTTTGTTTTTATTTCGCACTGACCCACCGTGGCGGAGTATGGCTCAATGTTACTCGTGTCCGAGTAAAAGGCTGTGGTCTGTGGGTGGCTACATTTATTTGTTTTAATGTTTTAGTGGAACTTTGCCCAGCAGTGGGACAGCATTCATGCTAACTAAGAAATGGCAAAGGGAAAAATATTGTGTCTCTTGTTTTCAACCGACTTCAAAAAAAGGAGGAGGTTCTCAATTCGACCCGTATGTTTTTTTTTTTTTTTCTATGTTTGTTACGCGATTACTCCGCTAATTATGAACCGATTTAAACAAATCTTTTTTCGGCGTATAGGTAATACCTCAAGGGTGGTCCCATTGACACCAGGTCAGGATCTGATGATGGGATCCTGGAGAAATTGAGGGAACTCTTCAAATATTATAGGCAGACCTATAGTGATTTTTGTGTTTTTCATAATAACTCGTGCAAATGCACATGGTAAGCATAATATTGTGATGCGGAACTGCTGATGAAGACCACATATGGCCACCAGATCTGCTCAATACTAGGTACAAATACAATGCGTGGCTGACGGGCAGGCAACGCATAGCCTAAACCGGTGGACCTAGAGCCATGAAACTTTGTACAGAGGTTCCTTAGTAGCGTGGGGTAGCACTGAGATGGGATTTGACAAAATTAATTCCCCAAGGGTGGGGGGATAAGGGGTTACAGTTTGTATTAAACTCAATCTAATCAAATAGGGTTTGTGGAAGTCGGTTTTTTCTAAAGTTTACTTTTTGTTTCAATTATTGACAATTGAATTGCAAATTGGCGATAAAATCACGATTCGGATATTGTCAAACTACGTCTATGATTTAAGAATAAGTACTCAAAACTCATCAAGTTACGAATACCTATTTCAGTTACAGTAAAATTACACTTGTACCATTCCGGGAAATGTCACGGTGTTATGTTATGTATGAGTCACAGCAAATTGTGTAAACAATCTGACGTAAGGCTGCGAATGTATTTGACGCGCACATACACAAACAGTTTGTTATCTGATTGACATGCATGATAGCCTGCCGTTACCCGGGGATAGAAGGCCATGGTTCAATTGCTCCAAATGATATAAACTCATATCAAGGGTAGATTTCTATCTATTATTTTAATAATATTACTTATTAAACGTACGGAACCTTTTACAAGAACCATTTCGATTTCGCTTGTATTGGACCCCTCACAAGTTGCATCATTGAAAAGTTGTACATACGAGTAGAATCTTTTATTTTTTAAACTAGCGACCCGCCCCGGCTTTGCAGGGATGCAATTGCACGGTGCACTATATTAAGCATGTATTATACATATAAACCTTTTTCTTGAATCACTCTATCTATTAAAAGAAACGCATCTAAATCTGTTGCGTAGTTTTAAATATCTAAGCATACATAGGGACAGACAACGGAAAGCGACTTTTTTATACTATGTAGTGATACTGCAATCTACTCACGCACATACTGTCTTGTCAATATCGACAAATGACACGCGAAAATTATTCGCCGCGAGTCCATACGACCTTGTCATGCGCTTGCGCTTATGACGTCACTTCCGTCCCGCAATTTGCCTCCGAGCCGAGCTGATTATGATTACTGTCATTAGCCTAACCGAGGCTTCCGACATTGACCGATTGAAACAACTTGTAATGGTAATGCTTTAGGAGACCATAGGTACTTGAAAATGGGAGAAACTGAAAATATATTCGAAAGCGAATAAAAAGATAGTTAACATCCCCGTTCCATAGCTATATAGGCTAATGTTAGTTAAATAAAAATTATATTATATGGCCGCAGCAGATGACTACTGTCATTATTCCAACAAATTGTTGAATGGACATTCTCCACAGCCACCAACACTAGTTTTTATATTATTATCTCATCCAACAAAAAAGCTATTAACCATTTTTCGAGTTGGTTCATCCAAAAATCGTTGAGATTTTGTAAAAAAACACTGGAATACTTTGAAAATAAAGACTAATACAAAAGACACCAACGAGCGCGCAAGCGCTGTGCTCCGAAATTGTACAATTAATTGCATGAAAATCCCTTTTGTATGATAACTCTATACCTAAAGCGGATGGCGTGCTATACAAAAACATCAGATATCAAGATCTATTAATTACTAAGATGAGTTTGAAACCTGTTGGTGGGTGGGTGGGGGGGGGGGGGACAATCACTTGCGTCCTTTTCATTTTGCAGGAGTTAGCATAAGCAACTAAAGATACCGCTTTGATACACCATGACATGTGTTCTGTATAGGAGTGAACCAGAACAATTCATATCAATGGAATTTTTATGTGGAAGTTCTACGTTTGGGAAGCGCCTAACTAAAGTGAGAATAACATCGTGTAATTTTATCCCTGTTTTTAAGTTGATTAAAGTAAACGTGTGGTCCTTAGTGTGCACGAGTGCACGATACGACACGAGTGACATGATTATGACATTAATCGTGCACATGTCGTGATTGCAGTTCTACCACTGAATCAACTGCACTGGGGATTCCGCACGATGTACTTAATACGATGGATGTTTGGTGATGCTGTCGAATACCAACTTTGTGATGTGCTTTCTGGCATGGGATTTGATATGTATTCAAGTGCCTCATTGTGATTAAATAATACCCCAAAGTACGGTTGGGTACCCAGTTGGGTACCAGTGGTTTGATACCCAATTGCACGGTTAGTGTCCAAATCGAGATTGTCCTTGGCCCGATCTTGTTATGATGTTTTGTTACGAATCTGCTGAACAACGTTCCATCCTTGTTTTACTTTGTTCGTGCTCCTTATTGCGAACATTATGGAGTAATTTTAATTGTAGATGTAATAAAAATAAGGCTTTGGGTCTGTTAAAAGTAAAGAGTCTGAAGTTGAAGCTGAATAGATTAACCCCCAGTTTCTGAAAGAGCAATAAAATGGCACGTGACGTGATTGGCTGAAATTAGTTTGACAAGAGTTTTTTTGGAAACAGAACGTTCTTCCTGGAAATTCTAAATCTCACTTTTTCCTTGATGCATCTTGAGAAACAGTATGTTGCATATTACATCATCTATAAATATGTCCCATAGTCAAAAGTGAGATTTATAAAACAATGGCTGCTCTGCTCAATTTGCTTAAAGTTGCTGGGAAGATGCTTACTCAATGCTGGGAAGATGCTTACTCAATGCATTTGTGTGTAGGATGTCATATTCATTGTTCGAGACAGGCGCTTTTGAGCCTTCATTCATACAGTTTATTAATGTCACAACCTCATAAAGGATATGGAAATATCGTCCACTGCTCTGGCTTCGGGCTTTTCCAGATACTTGAGGTCTCTGCACCCAGTTACAACAATCAATAGAGTATTGTTGCATTTTTTCCCGACCGAAACGTGTTTGTGCTGCTTTGTTATGCACTTAATAACTTTACATACAAATAAAAACGACGAAGGCAGGTGTTGAAAGGAAGAGCAATCAGTGACACAATGCTAATTCATTGTCTGGTAGGACTCTGAGACCATGCATTATCTACAGCTCTATATGGCAATTTTATGAGTGTTTCTGACTCAATTACAAGTATAGCATAACTGAAAGTCATGGCTTTATAACCACGATGAGCAATAAATGATTTGAGAATGAATAGTACAAACAGAGGTTGTGGAATTCTTGAAGTGTCAGAACCATACCTACATTTGTAGAGAGAGTCCTTTTCATACATTTGATTGTTAAAAATCTTTTCAATACCTACCCGACGAGTATAGGTAATTATAATTAACTAGCTGACCCGGCAGACTTCGTACTGCCTCAATTTAATATGAACTTTATTGAATAGCAATAAAGTTCAAATTGACTCTAGAAAACGATTGACTCTAGAAAACGTTTGTATGGGAAATAGAAAAGGGCTGTTTTTAGGGTTTTCCCGGAAATTAGTCGATTTTTTCTCGCCTTTTAAACCTTCCCTAGACCTCCACGAACATTTCAAGACTAAGATAAGATAAATCCGTTCATCCGTTCTCGAGTTTTAGTGAGACTAACGAACAGCAATTCATTTTTATATATATAGATTAACGGACATTAGAATAACGACCTGGGATTCAATCGCATCATTTGTAACAGTTATTTACATTACGCATTGCATTAATACGTGTTGTAACTCGACTCTAGCTAAAGGGGTATTGCGTCAAGTGACCCCCCCCCCCTGTCAGGTTCGACAGTAGGTATTTTGATTGAAGGTGTGGATTCAAGTTAGTACCTATGTTCACCTATCCTCAGACTGACAATGAGCTCAAAACTAACTAACATTCTATTTAGTTCGTATTTTTTAACAGCTTAAAATCCGAGCTGTTTTTCGGCTCCAACCCGTAATTTGTTGTGGCGTCTCGGTAATTAATCAAATCTGATCTAAGGTAATAAATTAATCTCTGTAATCAGTATCTTGTAATAAAGATTTATTTAATCTAGCTAAAAAGGAAGTAATGCACAAATTCGAGCCACGATAGCCTATTCAAATGCTTATGCGCAAAGTCATAAAAAAGCAATGTCACGTAAAGCGAAAAATATAATAATATGCAAATAGGGTTATCAAAGATTACAAACAAAACACTCGCCCTTGAGTACATCCGCTAGCACAAATATCGATTTTCAACGCACCTGACCAACTATACCTGACCCTTGAAGCATATGACCCTATGTCAAACAACAGATCAACTTATACCAGCTAGTCATCTGTCAACAATACGGCTTCATTCATGTGCCATCTTTCCACACAATACAACAATTTAACTCGCAATCCAATAGCAACTTTATCTGGTGGTCAATAGGTAAGTTTCCTTTAAACTCCCTGCACAACGTACGTCGTGTGTTCTTTCGCGTGTACTAACGAGTACCAATACAATAGAAATAATTAAGTATGTGGCATTAACATGTTTTCTAGTACGACGAACGTGGCCTTGAATGAAAGTTGCTATTTTCGGTTCGCAATCGTATGAATTCAAGGCCTGTTTAAAACAAAATCAGTGGGAGTTTACTAGCCCTTCTTCTCCGATAATGGTTAAACGTAATGAAGATAAATAACTTTTGCAGCGACTTGTATTTGACGCTTATCAAACACATTATAAGCTTGAAAGCATCCCGACCCGATGACCAGTGGTTGCGCGCCCGCCTGAAACGCACGAGAAGCATGTTCGAATCTCAATGCTGCTGACTATTAGCCATCTTACGTTCACAAAATATACTCGTAGGTACACCTAGAGACGTTCTAACGGGAATGGAAAATATCACGAGGAAACTCTCATATGTAGCATGTTCGAATCTCAATGCTGCTGACTATTAGCCATCTTACGTTCACAAAATATACTCGTAGGTACACCTAGAGACGTTCTAACGGGAATGGAAAATATCACGAGGAAACTCTCATATGTATATCTAAAGCAGCGGCAATAGTCTAGTCCCCTGTCACGCATTAATGGACTACGAATTGAATGAGCTAAGCCTGGGGACTACTTGTGTCTCTGTCACCTCGTAGGGAAATATCAAGATTTAAGCAAACTGTAAGCAACATGAAAGTGGATGGTAACATGAATATATTACATTACATTGTCTTTAGAGCAGGAGGTTGAAAAGAGAACGTTATAGTTACGCAACGTTCGCGGAGAGCAGAATAAATAGTTAAATAACGACTATCCATTCGATTATACAAACACTGCGACTGATTCTAGAGTCATCATGATCTAAAATAAATACGAGTTTGAAAATATAACTTTTTACAGCAATAGAGGCAATTTAGTGTCAAAACCTAGTTTTATCAACGAGCGAGAGCGAGTTTTATCAACGAAGAGTATTAACTTTTTACTCGAGAGTATCTTCTACTTTTTCATAGAATGAACTGATATTGTCATACAAATTATCCCTGGGATAGTTATTTTGGCATAACTTTTTTGTTGGTAAAATCCAGCTTAAGGGTGCTAACAAACAAACCAGGTTTACCGGTACCTATCGGTACGGGCAACCTTAATTGTATGGATATAAGGTTGGTTCCGGAGCAGGGGAACTCTGTAATAATAAGACGACGAAACCCTATCGAGTTTGGGCTCATTTGATTCGTCTTGACAAGCGCTTTGGTCCCGGGCGATGTGTAGGGTCTGATAGTGAAGCCGGAAGGTGACCATTGGAAATCGATTACCAAACGACGCAACCCTATAAGTTTGGACTCGTTTGATTGGTCTTGCTTGACAAGTACTCTAGGTCTAGATTAGATTTTTGTCATATCATGATAGTGCTAAAAAGTGAAAAAACAATTAAAAGCAAAACAATATTTAAATAATAGGAGAAAATAAAATTTCAATTGAATCAAATGCGAGAGGTCTCGGGTTCGAATCCCGGCTGGGGACAAAAAAAAGCCCCCAGGTCTTGGATGTTTACATGTTTGTGATGTCGCTGTTTCTGGTTCCCACGACACAGGGTATCCTAGTGTGGGGCCAGAAGCAATGAATGTGCCTGTATGTAAATGTTTAATTATTATTTTTTTGCTTTTAATTTATTTTTATTCGACTCCAAAAAGGAGAACGTTCTCAATTCAGTTGTTTATTTTTTGTACCAATCAAAAGCTAGATATTTTCTACCCTGAAATGTATGAAATACAATTAAGGAAAGAAGGCAATAGACAAGAATGGACCAATCTAGAAAGGCTAATGATGTTTTACTTTTAAAATTATTGGTGTTGTAACGGTATCGTAATATAGATGCGTCATCTTGTGTAACAATGTCTTACAATAAACTAACAACAGAATTCAGACCATAAACGTCAGGTCCACTTGAAAATACGATAACTATATAAACCATGATTTGTCACAGAAATGGAGTGTTGAATAACTGGCTAAAAGTGGGCACAATTGTGTCTAGCCACCCTGTTGGTGACGGTGTGTGTGGTCACAGAAATTCAGGCTTCTAGCCTTATCCACAACATGCAGGGGGTCGAAAATGGCCTTATTTGCATCAAGAAGGTGGTACGGCCGCGAGGTTACTCGACTTGGAAGGGGCACTGCTGTGCCACCAGTTATGTTTGCAGCAGTTTTGACATTTCGAATTGTATCTCCATCTCTTCACATTTCAGTTGCCACATGACATTAGCCAAGCAGATGCAATTGGTTGTTTATACTTCAGCAATTTAATACATAACAGGGCAAGCGTGGTTTGACTCGCGCACCGAGGGTCTCGAAGTGTGAAGTTATGAGAACAGAGGAAGAACGTCGTCGTCGAACGAAGGCGACCTATATTACAAATGAAGTACTTGAAGGTTCGCGAGTTCCTAAGTAAAAACCACGGTTCTCTATACGGAACCATAGAAACAAACACGTGTGACAGTTTGTCTTTATTGCTGAAATTGCAAAAACCAGTAAAGAACGAAAAAACGACCAGACAGAAATAAAAAATAAGTATCAAAAGTGCTTCTTCTGAGGCAAGAATAGAAGATTTGATTGACAATAATGGTCTATTGCTCGGCAATAAACAGTTAAGCTGTCACAGATATTACTCGTGTTATTGACTGACACACTTTCGTACACGTTGCTGTCAAACATCCAACGAAGTTAATGTTGTATAATGTGCATTAATGGTCGTATTCGACATTTCTGTTACACGTTAGGTACACACCGCATGGGCAAACCTCTGATTTCGGCCAGAGGTATTTGTGGAAACTGCGTTGGGTCAACTAACTAAGGCGATTTTCAGCATGTTATCAACCTTTATACACCTCCCTAATATAACCTCCAATACAGAACAGATTTATTAAAGACTATAGAGATCCTTTTTAGGAACTATCAAAACCGTAATCTTGTTCATGAGTGCTTTGAAATAGGTAGCATACCTAGTGACGTCATATCAAAAGCTGTCTTTCTTACACAAAATTTACTAAGAATTTGCTTTATGAAATACAAAGGCTAGAATATACACAATTCTGATATTGTCAAGACATTTGTACATAATGCTGCAACTTCAGACATGTTTCTAGATTTATTTGACTACCTTGTATAGTATAATGCCGAATTGGTGAGATCCGCGGTCATTCGTAGAGCCAGCTGTACGTTTTATGTTTCTGTACCGAAAAAGAGAACTATTTCGACGCTCATTTCCTGGCTACTATCGTTATGCGTGGGAGCGGTCCGGAATCGTTTCTGCACCGTCAACTCAGGAGCGGCACTAAGTTTACGGAGTGTTGAAGCGCATTTTGTCTTAATTTCCTATTTGATATCTTACGTCTTGTGAAATCGTACAGTATATTATGCGTTCTATGAATATGAAACAGGTGCCTCAGTATTAGATAGAAGACGTATCCTGCCATGGAAAAACCGAGACATTTGGAGCCGACCCCAGTAGAGATAAAGAAAATAAGCGTACTCACCTGAGCATTATCTCGCGCCATCTTGTCGATGTCGAGGTTGTAGAAGCTCAGCTGTGGCACGTACCGCCTGCGCGGGCGCAGCTCCTCGTAGAACGCCACCATGTCGTTCGCCGACACGACAGGGCAGTCGTCCACGGTGCTGCACCCACTGCTGCCCCCCTCCACCCCGCTGTCGGAGTCCCCCTCCCCGCCGAACCCCTCCTTCGACCCGCGACGTTCCCCATAACTCTGTTCGGAGTCCTGGTACCCCGACTCGTTCATATCGTCCGGGGTGACGATAGCCGGTATCTTTGTCGTGTAGTCGAACATGACATCGTCCTCTTCCGGGTCGATTATGTCGCTCATCTCGATCGGTTTAGATTGACACTTTTGTACTTTGAACTTAATTTTTTCACAAAATCAATTGCACTGTTTGTCGCCGCTACATGCTGCCTCGCGTCACTGTAGCTTACTGGCGACCTGGAACAAAGGGGAACGTTTTGTTAACGACACGACAGCCACACAAGTCGAATGCACAAAGTGGTGCTTAGGTAAAGTGCAACTAAAATGTCATACTGATGCTGACATTTCCGTATAAACAGGGCCCAACGCAAATTATTCTAACAGGTATCCCAACATACTCGTTTAGTTACTGCTGCAAGCTATTCTAATCATCATTATCAAATATCCATTTACTGCTCTGGTCGTAGATAACTATCTGTCAAATGAAAGAGCCTAATGATAACGACGCTGGATAGGCTTAGGAGAAAACAGACATGCACTTGCCCAAATAAAGTGCTGCAAAAAAGCATGTGTCAGCGTGACTTTCAAAGACCCTCAAGCCTTTGAACTATCGATTGTTTCAGATCTCATACTAGACTGAGAAGAGTCAAGGAGTTCAGGCATCTAAAGTAAGAGCATGAGCATTACGATAATGAAACATACGGAAATTCAACCCATCAATAAGGTGATAAACAAGTACTCGAAGTTTATGACTTTCGAAAGACAACGCAGGCGAAGTAGCGGGGAAGCCCCTCGTTTGGAATAAAATCTGATATCTTGCTCGAAGACATAATTATATCATCGTTGCTGTACGACTCGGCGAAGTGAACAGCAGTGCGAGAATAACTTTACTTTGATACTAAAGTTTAGAACTACAACCAGGGAGCATTTATCCAGTGGAAAGCGCATAGATACATTTTCCTTTGAAACACAACTCACCAACTTACGGGCGGGCGGGGGGCGGGGGACGAGATAGAAGAGCTGTGATTGGTCAGCCGCTGCGAAACTGTCTGGCGGCCCGTCATCATACATAGGTTGCGTATGCGAACGTTTGTTGAATACAACGAACGTTTGGCGAGCCGCATTCCCCCGCAGGCGCAGTCAATTGGATATATAGTCTCTGACTACAACCTATTTGGAATGTTGCCTAATATGTAATATCATACTGACGCTGAGCGATATCAGAAGCTGCGAGAAACCGTGACAGCCTGAATGGGTGTTTCAAGTGTTGTCAAGCTTAAATGGGGAAGAAAACTGTCGAATTAGTGAGCGCTATTTGTAACAAACACAAAGTAAGTATATGCTTCTGAGATTAAAAATTAACCACATACTGTCGCTGTTTATGGTTCCCACGACACAGGGTATCCTAGTGTGGGGCCAGAAGCAATGTATGTGCCTGTATGTAAATGTTAATTAATAGAAACGAACGCAGTCGCAACAAATTTTATTGTTCATCTGGACACCTCAAAGAATAAACCTCTAAAATCTACCAATTTTCAAAACTACATGATCTGATGGTCGATTTTTAAACAAATTCTATACTAAAATGACTTTGCAGTTGAAAAAGTTTGAATTGGTATAATTACAACACACAGTGCCCTTTACTAAAAGTTTTGCGTATCTATTCAAGACCGTTTCTTCAAGAGTTTAGAGGGCTTTAAGGAAAAAGTTATGGAACTTGTGAAAGGAGTCTCAAAGTTCACATGAGGCTACACACCTCTCATGAAGCAAGCTAGAACCTCATAAAGCAGTCGCTGTAAAAGATCACGGCTTAGAATAAATCGTCAACAAATTCATAACGATACAATATTGGACGCACAGTACAATCCTTGCAACTGGTAATAGCCATGGTAATTCAGGGTCCCAGGGTAATGTAGAGTAAAGTTAAACGCTACAAAAAGTACTTATCTAGAATAGGCACAGTATTGATCTAATGCTAAAATAGTAATTATCCTACTGGCACTATCCGGCGACAACACTCTAAATATACGCAAGAATACATCCACTAGACTAGACAGATAAAAACATCTACCCTGAGTTTCACGAAACAAATTTTTTGTTTAAACAAATGCTTGCAACTGAAACAAATGCTTAGCAACTGAAACCAATGACTATCCTATGAGATTCTCGCGATTGAATTAGTTAAGGGACAACTTAAATATCAAAATAGTTTCGTGAAATCAGGGTAGAGTAGATTTGAACTCTAGTAACATACAATCAAGTTGTCAACTTGCTATAAAAATATTATTTTGCATATTCTTGTAGGTATCTGGGTTAAATAAAAGCATGTCTGCTGATTAGTCGATAATGTGAGGTAGGTCGAATCATATCGAGTTAGCAACAGGATGTACAGCTGCTACTCTAGCAGGCAGGTGTAAGGTGTAATAATTTTTTAGGGGACAATTTTGGGAATCATTATAGGACTTTTTCTATCCGTTGTAAATATTCAGATCAAGACACTTTTTTCACTTTTCCACTCGTCCAAAAGTAATGTAAATTAAATAATAATAATAAGTAATATAGCGTGACTATTTCACCCAAAAGAGAGAAATGATAGGCTGAGACTAAAGACCTCGACATGCTACAATCCTAGCCAATATCTCTCTCACATCCTTACATTCTGTTTCCGCTCCGCTTCTCTGACTCTTCATACGCTCGCCAGTTGCGGGTACTCTGAACAGTCTCTGAATGTATGTTCTGTTCGCCCTAAACGTAATAATTCGTAAACCAATCTAAGGTAGTGCAACGCCTGGGACCTTCGATCATACCTGGGACCCATCTGGCATCCACGGCCGGGAGTGTCCCCGTGACCTTCCCCTAACTGTGCCAATGCCATGCCAAGGCCCTCTGAAGACGCAACAAGTGGCTGGCAGATCCAACCCCGAGTATCAAATATACAAGGTTTAAATCAATTAACGCTAACAAGCGACATTTCTTAATTTGTATGACTTCTTGCAATTATTTTGTTTGTATAAAAACATACAAACTCAGTTGTTTGTCAAGTTGTTTGTTGTTGCCTTTGTACATGTTCTTTTCCATTATTAAATTTCTGTATTCTGTTTTTTGTGCAATAAAAGTATAAAGTAAAGTAAGTATAAAGCAACCCCCAAAATTATTTCGTTGTAAAATTCTTTTTATCTCGAATAGCTTTTGGAGTGACAAGAAAGCGTTCACAGGATAATTGAATGTCATTTTGCCGAAAAATTCGGGTCGAGGCGGAGAGAAACAAGAATAGGCAAAATGGCTCCGTAACTGATCCGGGATCCCCGATGAGTTGCTTTAGTTCCGTAACTCGAAAATGTCTCTTTTTATCAAAGGGGATCCCGGATCAGTAACGGAGCCATTGCCAGAGGATTTATTTCAGATTTTCCAAGAACGAGTAATGAGTTCGAAGAATGAGACCGATCTACCTAGGTTGCAGACAGTTTTCTGAAAAAAAAAATGTAAATTGCCTACCTACTTACCTAAAACACACCTACGTGGCCCTCCATACAGTGGATGCTAGGTTTACAACCGGGTTGCTTTGGTGGATGTCGATGAGGATTTTCCATCCACACTGTGGATAAGATACACACATCAACACCCACCACTGTGTAAACCTAGCTTCCACTGTCTGTAGGGGCCTGTGACGGACAGACGGACGGACAGCGGAGGCTTAGCATCCCTTTGGGCACGGAACCCTAAAAAGAACCACCAAACAAAAGAAACGGAGAAAATGTTTCGTAGGCTGGATTTCACCAACAAAAAGTTACACGAGAATAACCTATTCTAGGGATAACTTGAATGACAAATGACAGTTCAAAATGAGGTGATCTGATCTAGATGTCACCGGTGTCTATTTATTTTATTTATTTATGATTCAAATTAAATTGTATACCTAATTACAGACTAATCCAATGCGATAGACAAATACAATAAACATTAATTAATAGTATTCCATGATTAATTAATTGCATTCCATTTGATATTCAATACAATTACAAATTCATTCATTTCAAAATATACAAAATTAATAATATGGGGACAGCACTGTCATACAGTCATCTCGCAGAACCTGCTACATTCTCGCACTATGTCCCTCCAAGCATCACCAAACAGATCTTACTCCGGTGCTGCAGCCAAAAGAGCGTTGAGGCTATGAAATCTATGAAAAAGTAGAAGATACTCTCGAGTAAAAGTTACTCTTCGTTCGTAAAATCCAGCCTTACTTAGAGTACCTCCTGAAAAGCTGAAATCACGCTCAACAGTTTTGCCAGCTGCGAGTAGGGTGCCGATGCAATGTTCCGATGGCAAGGTCGTTCAAGGTTGCCAACTTGCCACTTGTTGCGTCTGGCGCGTCGCCAGCCCGCACTGTTTGTTTTCGTGTTACACTTCACCATTCATACATTCACCCCGCGTTCTTGTGATGCAACCGCGGGCCTACATATCTGTTGTTTGTTTGTTAGATGGATGACACGAACATCGCGGTCTGTTTTTACGAAGTTTTTACTTATATCCCTCCTGTTGTTCCTGTTTTTCGTATTTTGCCACGAACCTGTTAACAATAGTACCCATTAGACAGACATATCAAAGCGATGTGGTGAAAAGATCCAACCAAAAGACCAAGTTAGCGGGTCACGTGGTACACGGAGCGCCGTCGCGGCCGCGCGACGTAAAGACAAGCATTCGGTAGTAAGACCGGACAGAACTAGACTAATTCCGGAGTTTGTTGAGTTGTCAAAGATTAGTCAAGTTTAGCTTTGACTCACATTCTAGCTTATGGCATAGGTACTCTGTAGCTATAAAGTTGTACAGGAATTAAGACACGCACGATATCCTTCGAAAGTCAGGCGATGGGCCAATCAATCTTTACTGTAATCACGGTTCATATTAAAGTTAACTGCAGTTATAATGTCCAAGAATACTGCGGTTCAGTTCCGTGAAGTGTGTCGCGTGAGTAATGCCTATGTAAGTAACTATGAACGAACGCAAGTGAAAATTCAATGCGACACGCTTACATCAGCCCGATACATACTGAAATGAACAAATTATTGACTACGGTTTCCTTCTGCGTGGTTAATTTTCATGCAATGCGTAGGTGCTCATTTCGCCTAAGTACGAGTATTTGAAGTTTTTCCTATGTCAAGGCTGCCTGCCTGCTACCACGTAGCCTCTGACACAGTTTGACGAATCACCGAGTAGCGAGCGATAGTAGCCGGGACAGCAAGCGAGTCATCCCAAACATGGAAGCGCCCGATACAATATCTGTATTAAGACGTTGTGACGTTGTTACAACTTAACGTGACGTTGTTAAGGCGAGGTATGGAATAATTACAAACCAAGGTCAACGAAGATTGCGGAAGTGGGAAGCGAATATAACTCGGGAATAGGAACAAGTGGGATGTCAAAAGATTATACTACTACTGCGGTATAATAGGAAAAAATATTGGAAAAAAGGGTTGACTTTGGATTTGTTTACTATCGAGAAAATTTTATTCAATCACGTTTTCCATCATGAAAACCCTAGATTATACATACATACATAGTCAAATACATATACCAGAAATTGATTACGATTTGTCGAGTATTTCCTGAAATACACATGACAAAAGCACCCCTAATTTATTCATGAGGCGTCTATCCAGTAGCCGTCTCGCCCAGATGTTGCTTGCTACCCGCGCGATCGTTTCCGTTGCTTGCGAATACCGCTGGGCTATGGTTTATTTCATGATTCGTATTTATTTCATGATAAAATTCACCGATAATACGAGCTGATATCCGCGCAAGCGCAGGTTGTTTGCTTAGCTGGCCGTAATCGTGAAAACTAATTGCACTTCGTAATAGCCGAGATCCTGTCCTTGGATATGTTTGGCGTTTAGTTCCTAATTAGATTCTGTGTTTGCGATGCAAGAATTACCTGAGTACCCACATACTGCTGAATTAGGTTGCCTTATTAATAATTTAATTTAGAATTTTAAACAACATTGCGAAATATCGGTTAATTCAACGAAACGAAATAAGGAACTTCTTACACGAGTACAGGGCCTCGGTTCGCGTACTGAATCGCATGGCAATAGCTTTAGGGAGGGCACAAAATATCGGTTTGTTTGTAGCCGGGGCTCGCTGCTCCCGCTGCCGTCGACAGGCCAAATCCGGAATTTTGCGCCCTCGCTTTAGCTATTGCCATGTGATTCAGCAAGCGAATCGTGGCCCAGGGGCCCAATACTCACCCTGGATGCGAATGGAAAGCGTATATAGACGAAAAATATCGTAATTTTCGAATCACGTGTAACGAGTTTGTAATGTATATAATTGAAATGAGTCCATTTAAGTCGGACGGAAAACATTTGATTTATTTATTTTACATGCTTGCCAATGGTCGTTACTCACTTTCTCTCTTACATGGTCAGCACCGGGATTCAAACCTGTATCTCCTGCGTGAGAAGCAAGTGTGAAACCCACTACACCACGGTGCTCTAATTTATAACACAACATAACATAGCGTCACGCCTTAACCTATATTAGGTGGCAGAAGCACAACAACAATGCATGTGCCCACTTTTAGACAGTTACTCGTGCTATAATTTATCATGTATTTTCTTCCCCTTTTCCTCCACACGCTCTATTCCGCGAAGGGCCTCATGTCATCTCGCAGCGGCACGTGCTCATTCGTCGCGCGTCACGCGTCACGGCGTCACGCTCCGCAACTTCTGAGGCCGCCATATTTAATCAGCGGCCATTGTATAAACACGGTAATCGCTGTCATGGCATAGGCGAAGTACGAACGCCCCGTGCGAGCTACAAATACCATAGCGGCTATGTTCCCGTAACGCGAGGCTGAGTTACTAAGGGATTTCACGGACACTTCTTTAATAATCTGTGTGGACATCATGTTCTTGCAACCAGTGTCGCGACAACAGCAAAATGTATATGTCGCAGTTCGTTGGTTAAATCAGACACTTAACTAACACCCTAGACCGTTAATTAAAGACCGTCATTTAACCAAGTCGCTAAAGTTCCGTCAGACAAGTGAGTGAACGAAACGTTTAACGAGTTGTCTAAATGTTCCTAGGCAACAAGACGCATTTCAACTTTGGTAGGGTAATAAGCAACCAATTCGGTTTTGTGAAACTACATAGGGTCGCCTCGCTCCACTCCGCTTCGCTCGGCTCCGGGTGGTTCATAAAGTTGTGACCTAACACAACCTATCTTTAGTATTGGCGCAGAAAGTGACCTAAAGCAACCAATTCGATTTTGTGAAACTAGGTACTAATCGTGAAATAATCATGGCGGAGTCCACAATATGTTTAGAATTGCACCAAACGCCAAATTTGAAACAAAAAACCACTGAACACAACAAACCAACGTTGCACAACGTTGGGCAAAAAGATAGACTCTGAAAGTAATCAGCTGTTGCCGTGACGCCATCTTGTTTTAACCAACACGCTGGCTTTCGGTAAGACAGATTGTTAAACGTTTTCGACGATGCTTCATTTAAATCAAAATGCTAGTGACTTAGTTAAATGTCGGTCTTTAATTTACGATCTAGGGTGTTAGTTAAGTGTCTGATTTAATCAACCAACTGCGACATATACAGTTGTATGGGCCATATTTATAGGACACTATGGTCGCGCAACCCGAGTAATACATTTTGTTGGTGGCGCGTCACTGGTTGAGCGACTGGAATAATGAAATATGGGTCTTATGCCCATCTCATAGCTATCCATCATGAGAGCGTGCGGGCGCGGGGGTGAACCATCGGCTCAGCTATGAAGGTATGAAGCTTTCAATATAGTTTCGATTCAGCATTTCAAATTAAAAGAGGATTGCTAAATGGAGTATCGTATAAATATTGGAAAGGCGTGTTGCTATGTTGTGTGGGGGATTACACTCGCGTAATATGACTTTCGAAATTGGACCACTTCATCTCACAATGGACAGTTGGACAGTTCTGAAAATGCATCGGACACCTCGCAACAGGTGCGCCTTCATATCGTCAGATTACCAACATACGGTTACCCTTGGATAGCATCATGATCGCTTTTAAAAAAGCAACTTTTTAAAGCGTGTTTAGACACGGTCTATGAGCGTGACCTATTGAAAAAGGCAAAGTTGAAAATTGGCGCTGCGCTAGCATGCAACATTCTCAGAGTAGACTTTATTTAGATTAGTGTTTTTAGCCAGTCCAACTCAAAGGTCTTGTGCATAATTTTGGAATAATTGCTTAGAATATTTTATGCAGTCAGTTTAGGATATGCATACGATTTTACCTGTTTGAGAGAGAACTGGCTAAAAGCAATCGTGCTCCTCTCACCTGATTGAGATAAGACTTATCTCCCGATTTCTGAAGGAGTGGTCAAACGTAACGACGAGTGATTAACAGATATAAGATAAATTCGAAATAGCGGCACGTGATTTAACTGCCGCCCTAACAATATTAGCAGTAAGTATGTTGGACATGAAACCGAGAAAATGGCGCTCAAAATTTTTATCACATTATTAGTACTTGTCTTGACTTTTATACTGAGCGATATAAGTTTTTGTTATTTTTTACATCTAGCTTATCTGACGTACTTTAAATCTATTTTTACTATTCATCTTATCTTTAGTTTATTTATATTTTAAAATGACATAAAAGCGTTTATCATAATAGGCAAGAGTTCAATATTTTCAAACATGATCGCTTAGAATATCCGCAGCAAGTCTGTAGTTACTGTCAATATGGTAAGTAGCATAATAACTAAAAGCATAGTTACTGTCAATATGGTACCTAAATAGTCTATATAACTTAAAGCATGGGTTGGGTACAAATTTTAAACAACTTCTTGTTTCCCTTTCAGTCGAGAGATTGTCATTCGCCTGGCCGAAAAGGAAAAAAAAAATTACATTAAAATTAGGGGGAATTAAGTTCTCATCCCCTTGCAATATCTTGGTAGTCACTGTCAAAGTCGAGCACTATTTTGTGCTTCTGCGAGCAATAGAGAGGTTTATTGAAAGTTTTCATTCTAAGAACTAAAATTATGCATACCTTGAGATCCTTTTCTATAAATGGCACGAGATTTAGATTATCAGGTTACTAATACTGTAATAATTATCACATACAAATGAACTCATTTTTTTTTTCTTATTCTAATTCCTCAACATCATCGGAAATATCCAGGTTGAGCCAAAAGCTCCTTCGGTTTTGTGGCATTCAATCTATAAATTGGCTAAGTATGTTTAGTAGACGCCAGTATTCCTCTGTTAGAAGATTTCTGAGTAAAATCGGGAAATCGCCCCGTGACTTTATATACCTAATTGTTTTGGAGAAAATCTAAAACTAGCTTATTATTGTCAGATTTTGTTTGGTTTTTCTTGCAACGAAGCATAAATGCGCCCCTTTTTACCTCTATAACCATAATATCTTTAAGGTATAGTCTTGTATTGTGTTGTCACCGCTCATGTGTTAAGCATCACTATAACTTGATTAAAGGAAAACATATTTTTTTACAGTTACTATACCTACTTACTGTGGAGATGCTAAGTACTCTTTATCACAATTTATGACTTACTGCTGATATGATTACCAAAATATAAGAATCTAGCTGAATCTTATTAAACGCGGGATCTATTTTATGATAGACCTAACTACGCTGATTCTGAAGCTGTTAACTCGACTTACTATATTATCGTTAGCGCGGCAGATTAGCTGAAATAAGTTTGACAAGAGATTAACAAGTCATCGAGTTTTACAAAAGACTCTTTCCTTTTAAAATCGCGCCGTCTCAACTGCATACCTACTTAGTACTAAATATTAAATTAAAATTATGCTTCACGGACATTTGTAGTGATGGCTATTATTCCTCAAGTTGTAATGTCTTCAGCGTGAATGGAAACGTCAACTCGCCTCGGATTTTATATTTTCTCCAGTTGAATTATTCATCGAATTGTAACGTGCCTGTTCTGGGGTTCGATTCCGTTAGCACATGGCACAACGATGACGTTCAACTTTTGGCAGCAGTTATTTGGCGTTTGGTAAAATCTTTAGAACCAAATGATAGTTTAATCGGTATAAGGACATAGGCCGAACAAACTTACAATGGAGAACAATAGAGACGTTCGGAGCGAGAGAGGGCGAAATTAAGGTACCTAGGCACCTTTTTTGTTTTAAGTTAGATAGTTAACGAATTAGTAACGATAAAGTCTCAGATACACTGAGGGAAAATTGTCTCTCAAAATCACGCTGCAACTTGCACAATATCCCGAATCCCGAGACTAGTCACGAAAATCACGACTGCGACTATAGTATTGAGAGTTGAGACATTCTGTCTGACCCTAGTTCATCGACTTGAAACTGCCAATGTCGACGGATTGAACGTCAATTTATTAGCAGAATACAGGCTCTTTGAATGTCAGTGGCTTTGTTTATATTTTTCGATATCAGCGTGAGCATGATGAGGAAGCAGACTGTCCAATTCAATTCAAAATTTTTATTGACCATAAAATCATACATATTACTTAGTCAACGTTAATATAATATTAATATTTTTGTATACTACCGCCCGTTCGGAAGCTGGGGATGGAGCAAAGAAGGGCAAGAAACTCCCCCGTACCTCTTTTAAAATATCAGAGCCTTAAAAATACAATGTTATGTATTTCTACTTCTAAGGAAATACACCGAGAAGAGACGTACTGACTCAGTCCATCGCCCCTCTTTGGATTTCTGTGCGCTGAGATGGTAAAGACCATGCAGTTTTGTCATCTAAATATTCTTTTACACTGTAATAAGACTTCTTCAATAGGCCGTTTTTGACATAGCTTTTGAACCTCCTTTCTGGTAGGTCCGTTGCTTTATTAGGTATTTTATTATAAAACTAACACCTCTGGCTGGGGCAGAAATAACTTCGCCACTGCTGAGCTGATTTTGTTACTAGGGTGTACAGTACAAGCTAAAGCGGGCGACTCAACTCGCACACTTGTCAGAGATGGGCATGGGATGGGCAGAGAGGTGTGATTCCGCAGCCTGCCGCAAACCCAGACGACGACGACGTATCGCAATAGGAAAGTAGGTATTCTAAAATCAATTCTGCCAAGATTCGTTCTATTCTAATTTCTAACGCATTCCTATCACAAAAGAAGTAAGGAAAATAGTATTCATATTTTCATTCTGCAGAGGCAGGCAGCTTATTCAGAGTATTGTCGTTCTTTTAATAACTTACATAAAATTTAGATCAGAGTAGATACCAGTCGCCCTTATATGTAAATATTCCATATAATCAACCGAAGGCTACCAGCGGCACCATATAAACTAGATATATTTTAGTACAAAAACTTCTGACATACATAGTCATAAGCCGGCCGCGATAAATCAGAGCTGGTAGACAAAGCTAGACAAGGAAAGCGACTACCATACTGGGAACCAAGCGGCACGTCAACAAAATACAGGTCTAAAACTCAAAGAACGATTTGGTCTCTATTAATATCGATGTAAAGAATGTTTTAGTTCTGGCGGTGAATTCAAGCATACGATACCAGCGTGAGCACTAGTCAACCTTGGGACACTCACTTTTGTTTGATATACGCCTTTGGACTGTGTCTATACAACTATAGGTGTATACGGTATGTAAAAACGTTGGTACATATTGTGAATGCCGATCAAATCGCTGCGCCTTCGAAAAGGTTCATAAACGGTTCTCCTAAAGATCGCGCCATATGTCTTTGGCTCTGAATGAAACGAGACCTCTTTGACAGACCAAGATATCCCTAGAAATCTGCTTAGGAAATCATTTCCTATGCATGGTCACACCTCGGACACTCCATAGAACGCTCGTAAAATAAGCACCTATTACTACTACATGACTAAATGATGTTTGTATACGTGCAAATGTGTGCGTAAATATTGCTAGGGCTGGTAGCGCGGCAAATGCAGCGATTTGCGTCGGGCGAACCGAACGACGACGGCGCGACCCGAACTGTCCCGAACACAAGCGTTTGCATTATTATGAAGTGACTTTGTAGGGGCGCTGCCGTTTAAACATACCTAGTCGGGTTCTCATTGAAATCCTAAAAAATGTTAATGTTCACTTTGATCCTTCATACATTAAGTTACAAAAATAGAGTAGGTAGGTATCGAATAACTGTCTAAAAGTGGGCACAGTGCCTTTGCCACCTCTTATGGGAAAAGGCGTGAAGCTATGTTATGTTGTTGTTACCTACTATTACTTATTCTGAAGTAGGTAAGAGACACTTGGCGTGAACTGTAGGTAGGTACCTACCTATGTAAAAACATCGTTAGGATTGTACAATATTCGAATTTTATGTTAAGTAGGTACCTAGTCTCTGAGAGATTCAAAACAACCAAACCACTACAGGGTTCGAGCGAGACCCGGCCGAAGCTCGCTATATGTGGACCCAGCTAATGGCGGCGCGCCGCCGCCGCGACAAAGTTAGTGCGTGCGTACTTGGGTCAATCAACTTAACCCACACTTTTCTGTCAACGCACGCACTCTCTCTGAAAGTTCTTCGAGGACTGCAGCTCAACGGCACTATCAAAGGACACCATACCGCGCCATGTGAGCAAAAAAAAACACAAACGAAGATCTTCGAGAACGTAATCAAGTTCCCCGTAGTGCCTGCTAGCTTAGATACTATTGTTATATTCGTAAAATGTGTAAATTTAACCATTTAGCGTATTTAGGTCGGGGACAGCAAAGTGTGGGTAAAATAGTTGATTGACCCACCTACTACCTACTTTTCAACTCGAAGTGCTTCGTTCGCGTTGTTGAATCGCACCAACAACGGATAGCACGAAATGAATACCTATAATAAATGTACTTTATTGATAATTATATAATTATGTATTACGGAAGGTTTAGTACTAGGTATCTTAGAAAATAAAATATGAAAGAGAACCTTTAGAGAACCTTTCCTTTTTTGAAGTCGGTTAAAAATAAAATATTACGACACTGACTTATTATCAATTATCGTAGTCAGTAGCTAGTAAGTACTACAAACATATAACTCTGTCTCTGTCTCGCACAAAGTCTGTCCTTGTGAGAGAGCGAGACACACACAGCAAACGCTGACCAAGTTACATTCCGGGAGTTAAGGTATTAGAATTTTTATTTCTCAAAAGAACAACAATAGAGTTGCTGTTGCTTACCTTCTTTCATCAGTCGGGAACCGAAAGAATCTCCTGTCTTTGCTGTTTCTAGTTGACGACAGACACACAAATAATGCACAAAACTTCACCATATTATATTACCGGTTATTATTCACCGTATACGCGCGGTCACTCGTCAGGCGTTCAACCGCGTCTATTGATATTTCAACCAGTTCCTAGACGCCAGGGGTGGGGTGCGGTATCTGAATCAGCGCGGGGAAGGGAGTGGCCGTTCTGTACGGAGTACTATTATCTCTTCTGTGGCATGGTGGCAGAGGTTCAGATGCGTCCACGTTTCCAGTATGCTGCATTACTTTATTTTGCTTGCAGGCAATTGAGAGCAAAACTGACAATTTCTCACACTAGGTCACTCATTCGCGACTGTACCTTAATATGACACGGGAACTGTCAAATTGTTTGAAACCCTACACTTGACACTAGCGTAAACAAGGTACAGTCAACGAAGCGCCATCTGCGTTTAGCTTTCAGTTTTCCTCCTAATTAGACCACTATCAAGAAAGGGTCCTACTCCACTCCGTCGCCAAAGTCAGCATGACATGAAACTTCTTGTTCAAATTTTGCATCCGTACGATGTTTGCAACTTAACATGTTCTTCGTACACTTGTTTGTTTGTTACTGTAGGTACCTAATTGTTTTCACAAACTATTTCTCGAGGAGGGCCCTAAAGGGCCCCCAAACAGATTTCTAGGGCACGTAGTCCGTCACACATCGGTCGATTAAATTGGATATTTTTATTTTGTTAAATACAGATCTGGGCCCTGGGCCGGACTCAGTGGGCCCCCTACAGACCCGGGGCCCCAATTAGCTAAGTAGTATTTACGGCTAATGTAGTACTTATTACTCTTTCATTTTAAAAGAGTTTTTTTTTCTTCAAAAAAATATTTGATAACCACGTCAAAATGATAGTAAGTATATTAAGTAAATCATGAAAAGAAATACCTTGTTTATTCATTTAATGCACATCAACAGCATACAAAAACCGTATTGAAAATTTCTAAAAAGTGTAAACTATTGGGTAAAAGAGTCACACAGAATAGAGTAAAAATAGATGAAAAGTAGTTTTTGTAAGAGTCTAGTGGTAAAAAACCGGAGCTCTATTTCTCTATCGCTCTTTTGCAAACGAGGGCTCTTTTCTACCGATTTTGTAAAGTAAAGTATTATTTATTTGTATGAATATAGGTTTACATCAGTTTTTACAGATAAAATGTCACATAGAGTTTCGCTATATTCTGCCATATAGACATACAAATTTTATATTACATATGTAAGTAAATAAATTAGCAAAATTGACATATTATTAACAATTCTTCTTTTAGTACAGTATAGTTATATAAGAAATGAATTATTATAGTTAATATTAGTACATGTCGCCATCATTATTCAATATTAATTTATTTTAATGCATTGTCAATTTATCATCCAAGAACTCCTGCACACTATTATTATTATAGTAAGCCTTTTCGACCAGGAAATTTCTTAGTAAAACCTTGTATGAGTGCAGTTGGTTAGCGTCCCTAATTGATTTCGGTAACTTATTATAGAGTCTTGGCGCCATACCTAAAATACTCTTATCATAAAACGCAGTGGAGCGTGGAGGAGCACTTAATTTGACATCTCTGTCATTTTCATAAATAAATGCCAGTTTGTCTTTACAAATAGAGCAGTCTCATATATAATGGTGGCAACGTTAATAATTTTAATCTTTTAAAGTGAGGAATGCATCTATCTGTTGGCCTTAGTTTACAGATTGACCTTATGCGTTTCTGTGCTTTTAGCGCCTTATTTTTGTCGGTAGAGTTCCCCAGAATATAATCCCATATCTTAAAGTTGAGGCGACAAAGGCACGGTGGACTGTTGATAAAGCCGATTGTCCAGTTACTTTTGAAAGGATGTAGAGTGCATAAGAAAACTGACTTAACTTTTTACATATATGATCTATTTGTGGTCTCCATGTCAAGTTTGAATCAATTAAAAGTCCTAAAAATTTTGTTATATTTGTTATGTCAATTTTCTTATTATTATAGTGTATGTCAAGATTACTATTCGTCAATTCATTGTAATTATTTTTAACGTTGCGCAAGTCTTAAATCACACGAGCGAATGAAAAATAGAGCTCCAAGAGCGTTCAAATCGAAGAGGGGAAAGGTTTTGTCTAGAAGAAGGAGTAATTTGGCTAAAAAGCAGTTAATAGAGGATCACTCACCTGCCTGTATTCCCAACTCATAATGTATCTATAAAGTAAAGTAAAAATGATTTATTTTACAAATGGATTTAACACAATACAAATTGGTTCCCTGTCTCCCTAAATAGTGAAATACTGTATCTAGGGAGACAGTTCTTCCCTATTAAGTGTTCGGTATACCTATATAAAATTTCTATCCTTTCCCCGATAGAACCGGGGCGTGTCATCGTAATTATATCTGACGTTGCGTCTTCAATGTGGAAGACACAAGACGCAATCACCAAAGACATTACAACTTCTAACTCCTAAGAAGGGGTCAAAAAACGAGTCCGCACCGTCGTCCGGCGCATAGTCGTTGCGTCATAAGCGTGCGCGCAGTGAAAGTAACGCAGCCAGCTGATTGGTTGTTTATCCAGCCAACGGTAACCTGTTGTGCTGACAGCCCTTTGTGCCACTTGCTTCAACCAGCTCTAGATAAATCTGATTTTACTTTTGTTTTGTGTCTTGGTCAGTGTAATTTTGTTCGAATGAAATCAATCTTACTTAACCCAAACTCTTCCTAACTCTTTATTAATCTGTGCTTAAATTACATACAGACTCAAACGCTCACAAAAAAAAGAACTGCTCAAAGTCCAAAATGTAAATATTGATGTACTGCTGACAACATATTTTTTGCATCACAATATATTTTGTTGACATCAAAGCCCACGATGCTCCAGATAACTTTTTGTAGGCTGGCACGTGTGTGGTGATTGAACTTTGCTATTTGCATTTATAAAAGTATTTTCATTTATAAATTAATATTGTAAATCCGTTACTGCTTTATCAATTTAAAGACAAATCGATAATTTTACATGGGGTCACGCAAAAGAGAGTATTGAATACCTACCTAAGTAAAAAGTGTTCGCAAGTGTTCTGTGCTTCTGTCACCCCGGCTGGTAGCTATAATGTTTGAAGCTTTGTTATTTGGACAAAAGTGAGCATATTTATGTACTTACACTCACTTTTACATAGTAGTACATAAATACGCCAACGTATACCAGAAAAAGTACAACACACCATTCATTTAATTACAAACGAGCAAAATATTACAGCGCCTTCAGTCGCTAAATGAAAGCTAATCACTGCAAAATTAAATTTCAAACTCTTGACACAACATGAGTCGGTGTTGAAAATTAGCAATCACTGCCTGCGCCCGGTGAGCGGTGCGTTGTGGTAATCGATTGGTACACGGTGACTCCGATAACAGCGCGACCCGTGAACGTCCGTGACGGTTGTTAGGACGTTACATACCGCGTCACCCCGCTAATTTACCGAAAACGTGGCCCCAACTGTACCTCTACCTCTACACCTTAAGTAGGAGTAAAAACATGAATATATTTTAGAGCGGTACCTAACTATTCGAGAGAACTCTATCTACATCGCAAAGTCAGGAATCGGGTAATTTGTGCCCGCGACGGACGGACTGGCGAAATCTCTTTTTTAATTGCAATGTTCGACAATAAAACTCGAATTCATGACGTCTTTTTTTACAAATTTCAAATACGGTTAAGTATAAAATAAAACAGTATTTTAAACTTTATTTAAATAATTACGAGGGGACAGGGACGGCTGTTAAATCGGAAGATTGTCAATTTCTGTTTTGGGGGCCCTCATCGGGGCCCCTTGAGCAAGGTCTCTATCTTGACTGCTCATGATACGTCTTTGATCAATATAAATATTAAATAAGATGTGGCAATTGATGTTATTTTTTATGTATAATGTAGAATAGTATTAGCGCATAGAAAAGAAGACATTTACTCAAAAGAACAGGTTTACTGGTAGAAATCTAGCTTTAGAGATAAGCTCGCCTTTGCGTATTATATTTCTTGTAAATGTATTTTTTAAATTTCTGTGCAATAAAGAATATGAATATACGAACAGGCGGCTTATATTTTACAGATTAAAATAAAATAAAATAAAATTACAGACATACTTACCTACTTCACATGTAAAATAATATAATAAGCTTTCTCTAAATGAGAATGATAATTATGTTATTAGGTAAGTAGGTACATACATAATTATTTTGCTTATCAATTTAAGAAAAACTCAATTGAATGACGACCAAATCTTTAGAAACTACCGCAATTTTCCCAGATCGATTGGCGGATGCGCCGCTCTCTATACACAGAATCACTTGAAACCAAACGCCCACGTAACATTACGGTAGAGTTTTCCGCCAAAATCATTCACACCCACGCAAAAACAGAAGGCTACAAAGAACAGCGACTGGGGATCTTTGCCATAGCACTGCTTTCTAGAATCCAATCTTCCTAACTCCGCATTCGTAAAAAAAAATGGGTTGGGGGAAATCGCATTTACAGACCCTTTAAAGGTTACCTAATACTTCTGATTGGAAAATTTAAAAGTCGATGAAAATAGTAAAATTTCCTACTAAAACATAAAATTTTATAAAAATAATTATATAGCGACACCTACTTGAAAGTAATATACTTACATAGGAAAGCAATAAAACACCCACTTGACACTCGAATTACAGCATCTATGTACAGAAACAGATAACAGACTCTCTCTTCTATCAAGTAGGTATATACGAACTACACAAAGAACCCAAACTACAAAGGAGAGCCAGGACTGTGAAAAATGAATCTCCGTATGCCTCTAGTCGCACGGAATAAAAAACAAGCAGCTCAGTACAGCCTTTCAGATTGCGTCATATTTCCTAGTCTTTTTGCTATTTGTAGCGTACTGCCCTTTAATCTTTTTACTCTAATTCATAGTTAAACCTACGCAGTTTCTTTTCTGTT
>OY735263.1:3404328-3454665 GCA_963457715.1 Argyresthia albistria
AAAACAAATATTTATTAATTAATAAAAAAGTCTCGATAAGCTAACACAGACCCCTTCCCAACGATCTTTTGGCGGACGGTGACAGGTTAATAAACGGTCAAGTGCGAGCAGGACACGCGGAACAAGGGGTTCCCCATTACAATTTGGAGATTATTACCTCGTAACTAAAGGTTTCTACATAAAAAATCCAGTATGATGTCATCCATGTAAACCAAATTGAATATTTTTGTAGAAAGACAGAATTTGCAGGTTTTCAGATTTTTCCCTTTACTTGTGCTATAAGACCTTGCTTTATGCCAAATTTCATGACTGTAGGCCTACGGGAAGTACCCTATAGGTTTTGGGTCCATTGCGATTACTATGAAAATCCAACAATTTGACAGCATAAACAGTCGTAGCGTTCGATTGCGTTGACCTAGAAGATTGTTTTTTTTTTCAGTTTTATGCAATCACAGACCTTAACAATTGATATAAGTTTCAGCTTGATACGTCCACACGTTCTTGATATAAAGGTCTTGATACACGGACGGACCGACGGACAGACGGACAACAAAGTGATCCTATAAGAGTTCCTTTTTTTTCCTTTTAAAGATCGGAAACCTTAATGACCATGAGAAATGAAAGGTCTTTGTTGTTGACAGGTTCTCTGCATAAGTTGCTTACAGTTGTCGAACAATTTTTTGACGTCACGCACGCGCCAAAAGATTGTTAGAAGGCCGTAGAAGTGGCGCCCCCTGTAAACGTCACGCGCCAAAATGTCGTTGGAAAACTGTAAATCCAAATACATACAAATTAAATGACGTATGAATCTGTCACACACATACACACACACAGAAACAGGCCGTAAATTATACCTAAGCCCCGCAGAATGGTTCATATATTTGATATATTTGATAAATCTGATATCATTATCATAGTCCTATAAATCCTATAACCTAGTAAACTATAACCAAAGGGTGCTCATCTCAGATCTCAAATTAGAATTAGTAAACCTTCGGAAAAAGAGATGGCGGTGAGGAGTAAGAGTTTGTACTTCAAACGCCATGGTTTCAGTTAACATACTTCATTTCATTTCATTTCTACGCTAATCTTAGAAAAAATCCTATATATTTTAGCGCCCATCTCGAGTGGTATTTGCAATTTTTCGATGGTGCTGCACCAAGCGATAATGGCCTCGTACTAAAGAAGCTTCCGTAGCATCTCAGTTTACGCCTGTGTCATATTTTGTTCTAGGTGGTCTATCTGTATTAGTATAATATTATAGTAGTTGTGCTATAACTATGTGACTACGGGACAGACTCTGTCCCGTAGATACTCCCAGTTTAACCTTAATCCCAGAGTAAAAGTTTTTTAACGTTCCCTGCGCGATTGAACGTATATTTCGTCCAACGATCTTTTGGCGTGTGGGTGACGTTTACAGGGGGGCGTCACCTCTACGCAACCTCGTGAATGATGAACGACAGTTTTCACCTGTCACCGCACGCAAAAAGACTTTTAGACAGCTATATAGGGGTACAGTGCCACCAATTTAGCAACTCAGCGTCATGTAGTCTTCATATAGCGAACATAGTATATATAGTATGTATTCTCTTTGATGGCGGATGACAAGTCCGTAGTACCAATTTTTCCCACCTGAACAGCTAAGTTGGTGGCTCTGTAAAGGCACCTATTGTTTATGACAACTGTCAGATCTTTGACGTTACGCGCATTACGCTATTATTGTCCATGTAAGAATAAATCTAAGAATGCATGTCCGAGGTAGATACCTAAAACGCTAAACGAGTATCGTTGAAATGCAATGTAAATTTTATAATTCAATTTGAAAAGTCGTGTTTTGTACTCAGTTCGTCATTTGACTAAAACACCATTCGCCATTTTGATTCCGACTTGACTTCACTCCGATAGTACCCATCGACGTAAATTAGTACTTGGTCTTTGCAGTGGTCGTGTGTTTACTAACGGAGTGACGTCACGAGCGAAACATCATGGCGGCTAGCGTTTCCGCGTGTCAATGCACTATTATCATAAATGAATAAATGATTTTAAGGCTAAATTGAAACAAAATTTCTACTCATTTATCACGGCCTCAATTATTTTTTTCAAAAAAGTTTCCACAAAGCAATAAATAATACCCTTTTCTGCGGGGCTTACAAGATCTCGAACGATTTTCTTATCCCGTCCCTTTTCAGTAGCGCAGCAGTTTCTCGAGCTCGCTGAAACAGCGCCACTTGTCGGGCAGGTAGAAGGGTTCGTAGACGTGCGGGAATGGAGAGTCCCAGCCGGTGACGCGGCTCACTGGCGCCTCCAGGTGCAAGAAGCATTGGTTCTGGGGGAAACAGCATCGTTTATAATTATCATAATCGAAACCAAGCTAAAAACAAAAAAAAATGGTCAACCGCGAGTAGGACTCGCGGACCAAGGGTTCCGTCCGATCACACTTGGAGAGCGAAGCTAGTGTAATGTGAGGTTTCTACATTAAAAAAAAGTACGATAGATCGGACGATTTTAGGTTGAATAAAAATAAACGATCACCATTACGAAAACAAACTTTATTAATTAATAAACCCTTATTTGGCTAAGGGCCTGTTTCAAGAAGTCCCGATAAGCTAACACATACAGCTTTCCTACGATCTTTTGGCAGGTGACAGGTGGAACTAACGCTTAATAATCGGTTTTGGGTACATTGCGATTACTATGAAAATCCAACAATTTTACAGCATAAACGGTCGTAGCGTTCGATTGCGTTGACCTAGAAGTTTGGGTACATTGCGATTACTATGAAAATCCAACAATTTTACAGCATAAACGGTCGTAGCGTTCGATTGCGTTGACCTAGAAGTTTGATTTTTTCACAGTTCAATGCGACTACAGACTTGAGCAATTGATATAAATAACAGCTCGATAAGTTCACGCGTTCTCGATATAGGTGGTGACAGACGGACAGACAGACAACAAAGTGATCCTATAAGGCAGCCATACTCAAAGTGTGCTCCGCGGAACCCTAGGGTTCATAGAAAGTGGTGTATCATACCTGCACCGTAGCCGCTATCTCGGCGCCGAACCCGCCAGTCAGGGGCGCCTCGTGAGCGACCAGCGCCCGACCCGTCTTCTTCACTGACTGTGGAAACATGGAAACAGACAGTAGACACACTGTAGGTACACATTGCTTTTAAGGTGCTCCTAAACGGGAATCGTTTTGCCGCAATATGTGGCTGCAGTATTGCAACTACATCCCCGGCCATCACAGAAATATTGCACTACAACTGGGCCCGAATCCTACTGTACACAAGCATACCACAAGCCTGGCACAAACTTGAATACGAGGCATTTGGTATTCTACTAAAACCGGAATCGCAATTCACAAGCGCCAGCGTGACGCCAGCCTACTTCGTATTCTACTATCCAAAACGTACTTACGCTGGCGTCAAACTGACGCCAGCGTAAGAACGCTTTGGACAGTAGAATAAAGCACGCTGGCGTCAAACTGGCGCCAGCGTAAGAACGCTTTGGACAGTAGAATAAAGCACGCTGGCGTCAAGACATATTCTTAATTACTAACGTTTTTCTCATCAGCACCTGATGGAGCTGTGAGGTGGTAAGTGGAACTGGTGTTCTTGTACACCCATCGAGTTTGGGCTCATTTGTCTCGTCTTCCTAGAGCGTAGTATAACACTCACATTACAAACTGTCTGCTCGTCCCACGGCAGAATCGTCTGGAGGTCGATGACGTCACACGCCACACCTAGCCGTGCCTCCGCCATCTGAGCCACCTCCAACAGCACGTGCACCTGTGTGCCCCAGCCGATGAGTGTGGCCGCGTCGCCTGGAATATAGATGGACATGTTGTATATATTATAATACTATAACCATTTCACTAGAATATAGGAATTATTCTCTATTATTGCTAGTACAGCGACATTACAACGCTAATACCGCAAAAAGCTGAGTTTTTTTTTTTTAACCGACTTCCCAAAGGAGTTTACAATTCGTCCGTATGTTTGTTTTTTTTTTATGTCCACACCACGATAGCGCCTAAACGGATGGACCGATTTGGAAAATTATTTTTTTGTTTGAAAGGGTTTACCTTCCCATTGGTCCCATTGACACCAGGTCAGGATCTGATGATGGGATCCTGGAGAAATCGAGGGAACTCTTCAAATATTATAGGCAGACCTATAGTGATTTTTGTGTTTTTCATAATAACTCGTGCAAATGCACATGGTAAGCATAATATTGCGGAACTGCTGATGAAGACCACATATGGCCACCAGATCTGCTCAATACTAAGTACAAATACAATGCGTAGCTGACGTGCAGGCAACGCATAGCCTAAACCGGTGGACCTAGAGCCATGAAACTTTTTACAGGGGTTCCTTAGTAGCGTGGGGTAGCACTGATATGGGATTTGACAAAATTAATTCCCCAAGGGGGGGGGGGATAAGGGGTTACAGTTTGCATTAAACTCAATCTAATCAAATAGGGTTTGAGGAAGTCGGTTTTTTCAAAAGTTTACTTTTTGTTTCAATTATTTTAAATTGCATCGACAGTTTCAGAGTGAAAGTGACGTTGACACTTGACAGTGACATCGTCAGTGACGTTGAGATCCGGTGCGGATTACAATGCGCTATCGAGCGCTATTTGCGATGTGAGCGGGCTGTATGTCGGTTCGTAATTCAAATGTCAATACAAACACAAAAACTTCAAACCACAACAAAACAGATACCAAATGTCAATTTGACGTTTCCGCATACGCTGAGACGCTGCACTACCTGTTTTTCGTGAAAACTGTGAGCGCGCAATTATGACGTCGCTCATGACGTCACGACGTTTACGCTGGTGAAGATAAGTGCATTACGAACCGAATCACAGCCCGCTCACAACGCAAATAGCGCTCAATAGCGCATTGTAATCCGCACCGGATGTCAGTGTCACTGTCAGTCCCGTTGACAGCAGTACCCACCAGAGCGCAACACGCTCGCTTGCCCCAGCGGCAACGTGTAATCCCCCACGGGCACCTCCTCAGCGGCCGCGCGGTACAGCACCTTCGGCTCGAGGAACACGCAGGGCTCCCGCGAGAGGGCGCACGCGCGGAGCAGACCCTTCGCCGCGGACGGCCCTCTAGGGACCACCACCTGGATGGAAAACTCAATTTCTTTTATTCTGTAGATATTACAAAAATAATTAGGCTGGATTTTACCAACAAAAAGTTATACGGGTTAAGTTAGGTTAGTTTCATTCACAAGCGCCAGCCTGACGCCAGCCTACTTCGTATTCTACTGTCGGACAGTAGGCTGGCGTCAGGTTGGCGCTTGTGAATTGCGATTCCGGTTTTAGTAGAATACCAAATGCGTCGTATTGAAGCTTGTGCCAGGCTTGTGGTATGCTTGTGTACAGTAGAATTCGGGCCCTGGATAGTGGATACTGTACTTGATTGAAACATGTTTACATTGATCCCGTGTAGCGACGTAATAAACGTCAGAGTTACCGTCAATCCGGCCGCGTGCGCAAAGAACGCCTCAGGGCTCTGCGAGTGGTAGAGTCCGCCGTGTCCGACTGCGCCGCACGGCGCGCGCACGGTCAGAGCGCCGCACTCGAACTGGCCGGCCGAGCGGTAGCGCGCCTTGGCCGCCTCGTTCACTAGCTGACGAGTGTGATAGTTCTTTTTATTTATTTATATAAATAGACACACCAACAGAGTCGGCCTTTATTCTAGCTTGTCCATCGAAGGCTTCAATGCTGACCGCGTTGTATAGGCCTTGAGCTGCGCTTTCGGCCACCAGCAGCGCGACCAGCAACGCCGCCATCACAGACCGCGGCAGTAATGTTGTGTACATGGTGGCAGGAGGGCACCACAGTTTTTTTGTTTAAGGGGTGGAAGAGGAAGACACAGCCACATATAGCCAGTAATTCAAATCATCATTCAAAAACATTGGCTGTGAGTTTGCAGAAATAGTTGCACACACAGGTCCCAGTAACCGGAAAAACCCCAGTCTTTTCGAAACCGGGATTTCCCGGTTCTAATCCCTAGTCCCAGGCAATACTTAGATTCCTCCGCCCTCTAAGATTCCCCACTGTGTAACTTAGGCAATTGGTGAATGACCCAAGATTGTAATCATTAAAATATACAAAGAGCTGATTTTATTAATAGCAGTTGATGATGGCCGTTTGCAATAACCTACCTATCCTCAATCTGCAGATAGATAGGGTAAAATTTGACACAAGTTCCATAGCGGAACTGTCAAATCTAACTCCAGTAATGTGAAAATCGTGGATAGATAGATTATTGCAAATGGACGTTAGTCGCAGTTACAGAATGTTATACCTGATCAAAGGCAGGGAATATGTAGTCAGCAAATTGTATTTCAGCAATAGCAGTCGCTCCGGCAGTCGCCAAGCCGATTCCAAACCCGGCGATACCCTGCTCACATAGTGGTGTGTTGAACACACGCTCCTTGCCATATTTCTCCTGGAAAACCATAAAAAAAATGGATAAAACCCTTTCTTATGTGGGGTGGCAGTCACATCAATCACATCCACTACAAGCCATTATTATTCAACGTGTAACTTTAAGCACGCAAAACCTGAAAATAGGTTGGTCAGAATGACGAGTATATATAATCGATTCCATCACTATTTACATAATTTTTATTTTTTATTTTATCCATAATTATTTATTGCCGCTTCTATCATTTACCGTGATCCAGCGAGATATTCAAATAAGTGTGTCGAACGAAAGCAGCGGCAGATCAATCCACAAAGCAAGCGCGCTACATTAGTTATCTCTTTCAAACTAAGGATCTCGCAATGAACGTTAGAAGGGAACAAATGGACGGGGGTGAGCGGGGTGCGTGCCGGCGATCCACAAAGTAAAGAAAGTCGCAGGCGGTGTACTGCGGGCGGTTTTTAAGGCGGCAGAGCTAAGAGAAACTATTAGAATTGTTAGGAAAACGAAAACTGCTCATATCTTCTAGTTTTTTTTTTTTTTTTTTCTTTCAACAATAATTTTCTTGTAATAAAAATCACTTGGCGTCTATAAGGTTTTGCGTACTTAGAGTTACACGTTGTATATTGTGCCATTGAGGGCATGCCCATCACCACTGGTTACTTAGTCACTCACTCACTCATAGGATCACCTTAAGGAGATATGAATATGAATATTTTCCCACAATGTTTTCTATCACAAGATCATTACGAAGGAAGCCGGCTGCTCACATCTGAAGATATACTTGGAACCTCCAGGCCTTCACTTCATATTCTTCCCGGGTAGTGCTCTAACAAGCAAACAATCAACACTAACATTTCCAGTTTCTTGAAAGAGAAAATGCTCAAATTCTACGAAATCTAAACATGTGACATTGGCGAAATTAACCTTAGTTGTTAAACCACCATTAAATTAAGAAAATGAATTGAAGATGAAAGATGAGAGATTGATGTTGATTGATGAGAGAAAGATTGCGAGATGCAAGATACTGTGCCTCTGCTTCCTCATATGGGAAAAAGTGTGATGTGGTACAAGTGGACCTTAGTTTGTGTTAAGCCAATGGCATTGGGACAAATTCAATTACCTACCCAGTTTTTGATCTAAACAGCACTGAATAAATCATGTTTCTAGATGAATAAATGGTTTTTTTTTTTACCTGTAATCCTAGTGCACACCTAAAAACACCCCCAAAGCCGACATCCTCTCCAAATAGTACTGCTGTTGGATCGGTTTTAAGTGTGATGTCCATAGCATTGTTGATTGCCTGCATCATATTCATCTTTGCAGTTTCGCCTGAAATTTCACAGTTAAAAAAAAAGATAGGTTTCATTGCATAACTGTGCATAGGTTTGTAAGATATTGAAATTTAAACAGCCAAGAACGGAGGATCCAGGAAAGGAAGATGAACACATGTTTGAACTTTCAGCTCCAACCTAAGATGGTGTAATTTATTGATCAGAACACTTTTATGAGGCTACTGGAAAGTGGTTGTCTGTCTTACCTTCAACAGGACTCTCATTGTCTGGGAAGTAGGTGAAATGCGAGGACAGTCTCTTGGCTCCTCCATTTGCACTTTTGAGGAGTTTTGCGATTAACGCAGTCTGTTTTGCCAGTAAACTCGTCATTGTTCTGTGACCGAAGCCCCCACAATAACTTCCGCTCGAGCGCGTTTAACAAACAAGTTAAATAATACATCTTATCTGCAAGTCTAATTAGTTTAGCTGTGATAATTTGCTGATAAGAAGTTTATAAAATGAGTGACGAAAGTTTGTTTTTGTTTGCAGTTGTTCGTGTTTTGACTTTTGACTTTATCAAGTAGCGGTCGTTTTGAATTATGTAAGTTTGTTTGGACTAAAAGCAGGACAACAAACAAAAATTTGTTAGTCTAGAAAGAGACAGATTGTCATGTTTCTTTTCTTAGTCATATCGAACACTTCAATGCAATGCTGCCAACATTCCAAAACAATTTTAGTGATGTCTACCGCGCTGGCCTTCGATCGATCGATTCTGAGTCGATATCTATCGATATAAATATCGATGCCATGCCAATTTACAATAAGTGTGGTATTTTTGACATGGCAACACACCATTTTACTTTTTAACAACGTTCATGAAGCGTGCGACATGACGCGCCGGTGAATATTGTGAATTTTACTCTATTTGGCGTTATTTTCGTGATTAATTACCAGGAAGATAAGGTGAGTCCGCAATCCTGCTCAACACAGAACACGCTCTCTTAACATAAAAGTGTAACTAAATGTAAATAAACAAACATTTCTCTTGCAGATTTCACAATGGCCGATCGAGTTGATGCTATGTCAGATGCCGAGCTCCGGACGAAGCTGGCGGAGCACGGATACCCCGTGATGCCCATCACGGCATCCACCAGGAAATTGTTGGTAAAAAAGTTGAAGCTAGTGCTTGACAACAAAGGTAAACCGCGGACTAGCGTCGATAGCAAGGCCGAGAGCAGGCGGACACTGGCGCGGTATTCCAGCGGGGAGGAGTCTGATCTGGATACGACCGCCACCGCCAACGGCAGGGAGAAGCGCGGCCGACGCGCCACCGCGTCAGGGGCGATGCTGCCGCCGCCCGCCAGCAAAGCGCGCCGCCCCACTCCCAAAAAAGACTCCCCGGTGAAACGAGACTACGACCAGGGCTCCGAGTCTGAGGAGGAGAAGTCTCCGGTGCGCACGCATGAGGAGGTGGAGACCGTCACCACCCGCCGTGTGACGCGCACCTTCGCGTCGCCCAAAGACGGGGATGACTATGAAACCGGCTCCGATAGTGATGTGGACACTGATAGGAAAACCACTTCACCGATACGTAGCAATTCACGGTCCAGTGACTACATCTCCAGTACTCTTCCTACTGCTGATGCTGCTACAAGCCCTCCTAAGAAGTCAATCTTTTCAAGACCATCTCTGTCGTCTGCTGGGTTCTCTTCCTCATATTCATCATCTGACCAGTTGAATTCTATTCGGTCCAGACTAGGTCTTTCTACTAATTTGGATAGACCATCAACTAGTAACTACAATTCCAGCTTCTCTACAAGTACTTACAAGCCGTCCACATCCACAATAGATGAAATTGAATCTCCATACCTGAGTAACTTTACTAGACGTCTGTCATCTCTGAAAGCGGATCCGACCAGGCCAGCTTCATACCTGGATCGTGACTCTACGAATGGCTCAACCCTCCTGCCACGCAGGTCCTACATATCTGGAGTGGCAAGATCTGATGCTGCCAACTACAAAACGGCCAATGACAAGAATTTCTTGAAGAACAACCTAGTGTCGCTGGCTCTGGTGGCCTTAGTGGCACTTTTTTTTTTTTGCCTTTTTTTTATGTATATAGTTAAGAGAAATGACATCACTTCAGTTGTGGATGATCAGAACAGTGTCATCCCTATTTGCCAGTTGAACATACCAGGAAACCGACCGGGAATCAATTGTGTGCCTAAAGAACAAGTGAGCTATGCAAAAAATCTAATGAAAGTAATCCATCCTGAACTAACTGTAAGAATGGCAGCCTATAAGTGTGGGAAACCCGGGGCATTACCATACTTGACAGAAAGAGAGATACTGGACATGGCAAGCGCTCGCACTGAATCCATTGACCTCAGTCAATGCCGCACTGATCTGAACAACCTGCAAGTACTCTTAGTCCACAACCCACGATGGGGACTGAGTGTCGTTCAACTGAAGAACTTGTACACTAAAGATGCTGAGTACGAACGGCTGACTTCCACAGACATAGTAGTCCGTGAGCGTAACAAGGGCAGCGTCGCGATAGTCATCACCGATCCATCCACCCCATTGACATGCCTGCTCATCAACTCCATCTACTCGGCCGGATCAACTCTAGTAATCATTGGATTGCTCGCTCTCGCTGGCGTCGGCATACAGAGAGGCTGGAAGCTCTACCAGTCCTATCAGAAGAAACAACGCGACGAGATCTACTCAATGGTGGAGCAGATCATCGACGTGATCTCCCAAGAGACGGAAGACAGTGGCGAGCCTTACATCTCGATCGACCACGTCCGCGACACATTGATCCTGCCACAGAACCGAGAAAAGATGGCGAAGATCTGGGACGCAGCCGTCAAGTTCATACAAGCGAGCGAGAGTCGCGTGCGCATGGAGGTGCAGTCGGTGGACGGCGAAGACTGCCGCGTGTGGCGCTGGCTGTCCCACGGGAGCCCCAAGCGCGGCGCCGGCCCCTCGTGGCAGGGCCAGGCCTTCGAGACGCAAGAGGGCTCCGTCAACAACCTCACCATCTCGCCGACCAACTGCCTGAAGATCCGCCACATGTTCGACAAGAGCGACAGCAACCCGAACCTCCGCGCCGTCATCACGGACGCCATCTTGGAGAAGTGCGGCGAGTGTTGCCTCCTGCACGTGGACGTGGAGCGTGCCTCGTGCTGTGTGTACGTCAAGTGTCTGTCGGCGCGCGACGCGGGCGCCGTCTACCGCGGGCTGCACGGCTGGTGGTACGAGGGCCGGCTCATCACCGTGAAGTATCTGCGCCTCGAGCGATACATGCAAAGGTTCCCGGACTCGCCCGACTCGCCGCCCTTCCTGCAGCCGTCGCGGCCCAAACTCTAATTGCTACTAGTATAACTGTAACTGGTTACAGACGCGCGACGACGACGCATTGTTCCTGGACTCGTAGCAGTTCAGCTTCGTGTTTGTTGCATTTGTTTTGGGTCTATGTATCTTCTTACTTTTATTATTATGCCGATTGACTCTTGGTGGATTTTATCGCATAATAGTTATTTTATTTATGATATGATATGTATAATGATTGCGTAATTCGACTTATAAATGTAAGCATAATTTGTTAATCCCTTCTCAGTTATTCTATTTACAGAGAAGAATTTGTGGATTGCATGTTGTTTAGATAACTAAAAAGCTCATTTTTTTCTAGCAATAGATTTATTAAAACATTTATGTATAACACTTATTGAATGGCAAAAATTATGATTTATCTCGTGTTTTAGTTTTACAGTGTGAAGGTGCTAAAAGAGTTGTTATTTATGCTTTGTCTTTCCTTAGAACACTGTCCGTTATTCGTTTTTATATGCCATGCATGTAAATATCTGACATCACATGTTTAATTTCAATGTATTGTTCAACTAATTCTTTAATTAACTAAGTGTCTATTTAAATAATAATATGTTTTTGACTGCTACTATTTTGTATTATATTTGAACAAATTGTTGGTAGAGGAAGGTTTAGATTGTAAGTTCAATGTTATTATTGGCTTTCCGCATTTTTTATCTGCTAAAAGTTTACGTGAGACAAGGCAAAGCACCCTTTTTAGAAAATTCAGGATAGTAGTACATATGCCATGGCTTAATATTTCTCAATAGATGTTACTTGTCAATTAAAAAGTACAATATGTTTGCTGTGTAAGTTACATTGGATATTTTCAATTCAAATACGCGAAATAATGAGCCGAATGAATCAAATTAAAAAATAATGTATTGGAAGTACTTCATTATTGACATTTGCAGGTCGCTCATATCAAATGACAATCTTCCTTGAAACAAAAATTCATTCAGCCCAATAGATATGCGTCATAGCCCCTGTGGAGGTCTGTGGCATGATTTTCGCGCATTCGATATACGATATCTATACATATATATATCAAGTGATTTTGTATGGGAATCTGTCAATATACGACTCGATATCCGTATATCGAAGGCACGAGCATCATGCCACTGGTTTACAATCGGATCACCTTGGTGGATGTGGATGACTGCATGTTTCCTTCCACACAATGGATCCACATCCACCAAGTTGACCCGGTTGTAAACCAGACCTCCAGTCTGTAGGCTGTTTAAGGCAGGACCTAATATTTTGTCAACGCAACAGTCCAAGTCCTAACCATTTTTAGGCAAGTTAGATTGTGCATCTCAGCAAAATTAACTTCTCTGTCAGTATAGGGTGCCACGCGACATTGTTCCGGGGAGCCATATGCATTATTCATATATGTTTTAGGTTTATTTTGCCGAGGCACAACAAAACAATCTGATGTTTTATTTTAGGGTTGACATTAATATTTAGTCTTAATTTACTAACTTTGTTAATAGCAAGTTTATACGCCCGTCCATTCATTCCGTCGACTCGCAGTAAGGCTGGGTCCACACTGATCTGTCTGATATCGTGTTGCGTGCGACATTTAGTATGGATGGCGAAGATAGATTAGACATTAATTAATGTTATTTATTATTGTCACCTTATTAAAAAGAAACTTCTCAGCGATATAAAACGACACATTGAACCTGAATACCTACTGTTGCAGCACTATTGCATAGGATTTTCTAACGCAAAAAATTGTTATGAAATATTTGTACAGGAAAGTGGGTACGGCATGCATAGTTACGGGCGAGTAAATCTGCTATTTTATGGTAGTTATTATTATTTGATAGTTCATTGATTTTTTTAATAATAAATAACATTGTGTAATTCCCGTTTTTTATTTGTACCTAACTGGTTAGGTATAGTTACCCTCTGGTATATCTTCTGTTTTAGTTTACTTCTGTATCCCTTGCTACCCCTTTACATTAAACAGTTAAAATCGCCTGTTCAGTCAATCCTCATGCCACTTTCCACTTCCATGCCGACTGTTCAGGTTATCTCCGTTAGTAGACAAACAAAACCAAAATATGCTTTACTATTTTTATTACTGCCATTTCACAATTTATTAAAAGTTCTTATTAATTTACATAATAATGTTCAAGTCTCCTATTAAACCTTATTGCACATAATATTTAGACATACTGAGGTTTATATCTTTTGTATACAGGATAGGCCATCTGGTAGGGTCCGTATAGAAAAACTTAGCAATATTTTGTCATTAGTTAAATGGTGCTCCTCAACGGGCCAGGTTCTGCTGCCATATGTGCCCGGCAACTATTTTTGTCCCTCTCTTACTCACATGTTAGGGAAAGACACCAATAGTCGCCGGCCACATATACACAATATGTACACATGCAGTTAAAATATGGCCTGTTTCGAAGCACCATAATCTAATTTCCTTATTGGGACTCTTTCAAATGGCCCATCTGTAAGTATGCCTATCACCAATATTTATTGGTTTAACTAAACAACACCTTTCTAAACACCAACGTACAAAATAGATTTAAAAATCCCTTATATTTTTAAGGATATATACTTACCTAATGGATAACTAAATTAGATAAAAATATTTCATTTAAAATGTCATCATTAAAGCATAAATAGGTAAAGTATATAGTGGTATTAATATGGTATAGCGATGGTATTTAAATTATACTAGATACTAAATAGGATGACAGACACACCAATTGAGGAAAATAATATGATGAGTACGATGCGATGAAATATCTTCCGTCCACGACTTTTTTACGGCTATTACGACGGTCGTCCAATGGTTAATAAATCGTGTCGTTCATTGTAGTAGGAACGCCCTTTAGGACGGATCTACTAGAGTGATCGTATTTCATTTGGTCACCATGGTCGCGCTACCAAACTCAAACTCAAAATGTATTCAGTTGTATGGAGGGTACTTAACCTGGGGTGGGGGGTCGTTCCGCTATTTACATTACAATTCGCTAACCATTCAATGATCCAAAATGGTAGTCCAGTCACGTTAAGCTTAAAAATAGGGCTTGCATAAGTTCCAAGAGCTGAAAAGCATGAACGTGAGGGACACCCTCACGTTCATGAAATTTTGAAAATCGTGGTTACCAATGTTTTGTTAAAGGTCAAAATTCGAAAAAAGGTATTTTTTGCACACTGGGATCGATGGGGACTTTTCACAATTTCATTATAATGGTGTCCCCAATGTTTATGCAAAATTTTCAGCTTTCTGGGAACTTATGTTCAGTTCAGTTCAAGTTCAAAATTTTTATTGACCATAAAATCATACATATTACTTAGTCAACGTCATTATAATATTAATATTTTTGTATACTACCGCCCGTTCGGAAGTTGTGGGCTTAGGGATGGAGCAAAGAAGGGCAAGAAACCTCCCCCGTACCTCTTAAAATATCAGAGTCTTAAAAATACAATGTTATGTATTTCTACTTAAGTCTAAGGAAATACACCGAGGAGAGACGTACTGACTCAGTCCATCGCCCCTCTTTGGATTTCTGTGCGCTGAGATGGTAAAGACCATGCAGTTTTGCAAAGGGTACCCCTATTTTTAAGCCTAATGTGTCCGGACTGTATGTTGACAGTAGAAATCTTTGAACGATCAATGTATTGACATTGTAATGTAAATAGCGGAATGACGGCCCTTGTCGCCCGACACGAATTCTGGCCACCACTCAAGTCCGATAGCCGCGGCGCCACTATCTTCGTGCTAGCCTAGCCTTACAGTGACATCAGCGTTGTAGTTTAGCTTCCCGTCGTAGGACTTGAGTGGTGGCGCGGACTCTCGTGTCGCGGGACATGTCGCATCTCACATCTCAACCACAACTGTCGTGTGTGCACGAGCAAAATGTGACGCGACTTCGTCACCGGACATTCGCACGTAGATGTCCCGCGACTTCTCTCGACGTGTCGAGCGACTTTGTCCCCTAATGAATACGTGGCTTTAGGCCACCTTTAGGCTAAATCGTCTGCCATTTGACAATGACCTCACTGAGAATAATACTAACTGAGTGTCACAACATCTTGTTACTTATAAAAAATCTTTGAAACTTATTGTATCTGCCTAGAAAACCTGCCTGCCATCTCAACTCGAAATAAACTTGGAACCAAAAGGCAAACAAAAATCTTGCAAACTGTACATTTGTTTAGTTTAGGGGCATTCCCTACGCCGGCGGCCGCCAGCCCCCGAAGGCTTCTTCCAACTTCTGCGCGACAGCCAGGCACAGCCGGTCCTGATGCGGTGCCGCTATTACCTGCCAAAAAAGGGAAAACACAGGATATAGGATAAATAGTCATGAATAGAAGGGAACGTAACACAAGAACGGTGACGGTAAATATTAACGTTAGTTGGGTGAATTTTTGTTTTGGCTTTTTTGGATGTCCACGTCTTATAGGAACAAAACCACTGAAGAAAACTCCTAATTTACTTTATATTGTTTTTCTAGACACCCAAGTATGATATTTAAACTAAAAACATTATGTGTAGGCATACCTAAATCCTGAGAAATCCACGTACGAAAGTTGAAAATCACCGATTACGAGCGCTGGGAGGCTTGTCTCCCGCGCGTTTTGGGTCAAACAAGCTTCGATAAGTTTCTGACGGAACAGAGTATGAAAACGATTTATACCTAATCGGAAAGGATATCACTCCACGCACACCTTCAAACAATAAAAGCAGTTACGTATAATAGTATTTTGTTAAACAAGAGGTCGCGACATGTTTGTCCCACTCTGAACCGTGCTTCTCATGCCTCCCAATAAGTATTTCTATCTCATTAGGGGCACAAACTAGCGTCCTGTCGCTTACGCATGTTAAAACAGGTTAGTTGTGCGTGCGTATGCACAGGAAGTGAACGTGGAGAATAAACTTTTCGGCAGTCAAAGAGGTATGTTTTTCACGCGATGTACTTTGGTACGCCGGTCGGGTTATTTCCGTGGCTCATTTTTGGAGTACTTATAATACGACTTGCATTATGTCATTCCATTTTCTAGGTGGCAATAATGACGGAGCTCTAATTTTAAAATGATTTTTTGTAATTCAGACAGTAGTTTAATAAATGAGATCAAAACACTATTTTGCCGTCAGTTCTGTGGCATCATTTCCGTGGTCATTTTTACCACAGAACTGATGGTCGTGCCACGGAAATGACTGAAAGGTTTTATTAAACGAAATCCTTACAAAACTTTTCCTAAACGGAGTGGCAGAAGCTCAGATGGGTCTCACTCAACACTTAATTTTTACACCACTTTGTTATATTATTTATCAGAGGTAATTATATCAAAATGTATGGCTTACTTTATGTTATATTTTTGCCTATTTAAGTTTTGCAGGCGCTCATTCAAACACTGAATATAATAATTATGAAATATGATACAGATGTGTAAAAAAGAATCAAAAGATGATTTTTGTTTAATTTATCTTCATCCTTGGCCCTCACGCATTGTAAACACACACACAGCCGTAGCGCCGCAGATGTTGTTTCTCTCTCTACCATTCGAGAAGTCCCGGATTCGAACCCCGGCTTGGATGTGATATGTAATAATATCCTTCCTTACTAATTAAAAACTGTCGAAGGTGTATTGTATACAGGCGGAAGGACAGAGCCACACAATATACAGCTAAATGGTCTGATCCGCTCTACCACCCGTACTCACCCTGCAAAGCTGTGTAATGGGGTTAATGTTTATTTTTTTGAATAAGTGTTGTGTTGTAGGTATGTTACATGTTTTGATAATTATTTATTCATATCAGATTTATAATGAACGCTATAATAGATAATGTTATAATATTTTTGTTTGAGTTGATTTTTGTTAATTACTACAATTATGAAGAAAAATAATTTAATCACATAGTTTCATTTAAAAATATTCATGTTCATATCAGATGTATGCATAATGTTATAATGGTTTTGTTTTGAGTTTATTTTTGTTGATAACTAGAACTACAATTATAAAGAAAATTTATTTTATTTCATTGTTTCATTTTATCAATAGTTCAGTTCAGTTCAAAATTTTTATTGACTATAAAATCATACATATTACTTAGTCAACGTCAATATAATATTAATATTTTTGTATACTACCGCCCGTTCGGAAGTTGTGGGCTTAGGGATGGAGCAAAGAAGGGCAAGAAACCTCCCCCGTACCTCTTTTAAAATATCAGAGCCTTAAAAATACAATGTTATGTATTTCTACTTAAGTCTAAGGAAATACACCGAGGAGAGACGTACTGACTCAGTCCATCGCCCCTCTTTGGATTTCTGTGCGCTGAGATGGTAAAGACCATGCAGTTTTGTCATCTAAATATTCTTTTACACTGTAATATGACTTCTTCAATAGGCCGTTTTTGACATAGTTTTTGAACCTCCTTTCTGGTAGGTCCGTTGCTTCATTAGGTATTTTATTATAAAAACTAACACATACTCCCATAAAAGAGTGAGCAACCTTACTGAGTCTGAACGCGGGCATAGCAATCTTATTTCTATTTCTAGTGCTAATACTATGATTATGACCTAAAGTCTTAAATAAACCTATGTTTTTTCTGGTATACATGATATTTTCATAAATGTATTGACAGGTAACAGTAAGTATATTGATATTTTTGAATTTGTCCCTTAGTGATTGCCTAGCATCTAGTTGATAGATAGCCCGCATTAGCATGTCAGCATTAGTATAAATAATTGACATGGTGGTCTTATGATCGATCAATCACTGCTAGAAATACGTAATAATATATGAATGTATGGGAAAGTAGACCTTTCGTCAGTTCTGTGGCATATATTTGGCATGACCGTCATTTCCGTGGCAAAAATATTTTTGATGTTAAATAGCCAAAGTATTAGCTTCTATTTGACGCCTCATCGATAGTTCAGTTTTTAAGGCTTTGGTCTTTCATAATCTTTGTTAATTTTCCATGTTTTACGAGAAACAAAAATTGCCACAGAACTGACGTGAAAATCGAAATTTCAAAAATTGACCCAGTTAAGAATATCTTGGTTGTAACTCGAAGGAGAAAAGTCAAAGAAAAAACCGACTGACTGACTTATGAATGTCGTCTATGAACACGATAATGATGAACTACAAAATCTTTTCTCTGACATCACAATACTACACACAATAAACAAATATCGGTCCTCACAGCCAGAATTAATGTCAATGAGTTTGAGTGTAAACGCCACATAAGTCACCTAAAGGTAAAAATATGTAATTTTGGTTACCTACTATTATCTCTTCTGTGCTGCATGACAGAATTTTTAATGAAAAAACCTAAGTACTGGTCCGATTCTTGATTTTCAAAAAATGGGACCAACCTGAATAGGGTTGTCCTTTCATACAATTTGTTTCATACATTCAAAAAAAAGTTTTTTTGAAATCGGTTCATAAATAATACCAGTTACACATTAAAAAAAACATAACCTAATTGATAACCCCCTCCTTTTTAACCGACTTCAAAAAGGAAGGGGGTTATCAATTTGGTTGTATGTTTTTTTGATGTTTGTAACATCGAAACTGGTACTCTTTATGAACCGATTTCAAAAAATCCTTCTTCGTTCGAAGGGTAAGCTCAATAGTTTGGTCCCATTTTTTGAAAATCTGGAATCCATTCAAGATGACATTATACATCCAGTCTTTTTGGTGTTTATAGACGAGATAAATTCTTGCTGTTAGGATCGTAGGTAGGTATATTCGTTTATATTATGTAATGTATGGACTTCACTGTCAGGAGACAGATTTCGTAGGCTATTTTCGGGTTTATAGACGACATTTGTGTACCGAGCGGGGAGGACTAAGTCATGAAGTCGGTTTTTTTATGTTTTTAACTTAGTGAATTATTTGAAGTCGGTTAAAAAATCAGCCAAGTGCGAGTCGGACTCTCACACGGAGGGTTCCTCCGCACCATCATTGTACCAAAAGTACAAAAAAATACGTTTCTTGTATGAAGACACCTTTATTTTTTCAATATTTCGTGTATTTCAGTATTTGTTGGTGGAGCGGCAACAGATATACACGTTCTGTGAAAATTTCAACTTCCTAGCTACCACGGTTCATGAGATACAGCCTGGTGACAGACAGACGGACGGACGGACAGCGAAGTCTCAGTAATAGGGTCTCTTCGGGTACGGAACCCTAAAAAGCAGACATTCCCTGCATCACTGACCTGTATAGCGATAGGCAACCCCTTGTACAGTCCTGCTGGCACGGAGGTGGCGGGAGCGCCGAGAACATTCAGCAGCATCGCGTACATTACGCCTGGAAACATACAGAGTCGATTGAGACGGTCAAGGAGTCGGACTCACACACGAAGGGTTCCACACCATACAAGAAAAATGAAATAACCCATGTCTCTTGCACGAGGACGTTTTTAAAATCGGTCAAGTGCGGGTCGGACTTGCACACCAAGGGTCCGTACCAGACCATTAGCGCCTAAATGTACGTATGACGGGCAACTCCACCGCAATTGGTGATCGACATACTGAATCCGCGTCCAGGGGATCCTAACTCCTGGGCCCGAATTCTACTGTTCACAAGCATAGCACACAGCGTACATCGTATTCTACTGTCCAAAACGTACTTACGCTCTGACGCCAGTTTGACGCTGGCGCTTGTGAATTGGATTCCGGTTTTAGTAGAATACCAAATACCTCGTATTGAAGTTTGTGCCAGGCTTGTCGTATGCTTGTGAACTTAGTAGAATTCGGCCCCTGAGCAGGGGATCTGGCTAGGGGATCTTGGTGAACCGAATGTACGATGCCAACCCTCGCGAAGTAGCTAGATCATCGCTTATCAGAGGGCTCGTCCAGAGTGAGGGGCTTACGCGGTGGCGGGCAAGCGGGCGGGAAATATCCAACATATGAAATCGCCGCTTGCGTCCGTACTGAAGTGACTAAGGGCGTATTCCGGTAGAACGCTGGCTACCAGCGCTTATCGGCGCAGGCAACAGCTACCTAAAGAAAGCAGACAGAAGCTGACTGGCGCTGTCTCTCTGCGTAGCACGCAAGATACAGAATAGCCTACCAGCGCCGGTCGGCGCGTATCGGCGCTGGTTCACTACCCCATTTCGAATTACATTTTAGTCGAATAACAATTCATCGATGACACGTCGTCGATCGTTTGTTTGAACGAGTGTTATTTACTCGAAAGTTGTTACGTCGATGGTTCATTTCATCGAAGGTTGTTTAGTCGACCATGTTATTCGACTAAACGTCATTCGATGAAATGAACAATCGACGTAACAACTTTCGGGTAAATAACGTTCGTCCAATAGAGACTGCCTGCGCCGAATACCTGCGCGGACCGGCGCCGATAAGGCATCGTGTACGCACTGGCGGGCGTGGCTTAGACCCAAGTCACTGCAAATTCACTCTGGGCGAGGCCAGAGAGAGGGGTGCCTTACCGGAGGCGCGCGCGAACACGGCGCCGTGCGTGTGCGCCGGCGCCGGGAACACGGGGTATAGCAGCACGCCGTCCGATCCGAGCGCCTTCTGCGAGCGAGTAGGGGAGCGGGTCAGTAACAGGTTTTTTTTTTAAGTTTTACTTTTTGTTTCAATTATGTCTTTAGCATTTAATAATACGTAGTGTATCTAATATGACGGGCAAAATTGACAGATCTATGTCAATCTTAGCCTGTTAGTGAGGGGATATTGCTCATAAAAAACGATTAATCAAAAGAATCGATAAATCCTTTAAACATTTGTGAATAGGGAATAATTTTACAAGATTTGCAAAGAGATCTTAGAATAGACAATATAGTTGAAAATTAACTAATTATATCCCTCAGTGCGGATAGCAGTGATGACGAAAAAACTCTTCTGTTAGTTCAACTGAATAAACAACCGATTGTTTTGGTAACATCCCTAGTGTTTAAAAAGTGGATTTTATGAAGTTTTAGGTTAACCATCAAGTTGCTTCTAAGCATGGATAGACTATAGTGATCCTACAAAGGTTCCTCTTTTTATTCTCTTACATCTATAGAAAGATACGTTACATGACACTCACAAAGAACTCTTCCCGGAACTTGTCCGCCATTTCGTGGTAGAACTTCCTCCTCGACGCCGGGATGAAGAGCTTGGTCCGATTGATGATATGGAAGCCGATCGCTTGCAGGGAGCGGGTGCTGCCGCCGAAAATGGACCGCAGCAGCTCTAGGAAGATGCTGCGGTCTCGCTGGAAATAAAACATACAGAGTGACTGTGATTCTCCTAGCTGTATTTTAAGGGGTTGTTAGGGACATAATTCTAAGCCACTTTCAGTATGAAACCGATTTTATCAGAGCAACTTTATTTTTCAAATCAATCAGCTGACGCACTCAGGCCAAAATGTACTGGAAAGTGAAAAATAAAGTTGCTCTGATGAAATCGGTTTCTAGGTGAAAGTTGCTCAGAATGATGTCCCTAAAACCCCTTAAAATAGGCCAAATTAGCTAGAGGTTTCTCAGTCACAGGCACACATTGCTTCTGGCCCCACACTACCCTTTGTAGTGGCAACCAGATTACCAGACCAAATAGACCAGTATTCGCAATTCGCAGTCCAAAACAGATGCCACATAGATACGGACACCCATCCACCACCCTTCTCGGCTGGTTGTTGCTACCCACACGATTATTTCCGAATTCCGCCAGGAGTTTTAAAACAGTCACAACAATATAATATTTAAGCTTACCTTAGGGTTGTTGGGGTCTTGTAGCATGTTGGGCATGTCCTTCATAGAGAAGAATACCGATATCGACATTTCTACTGAGTCCTCGAACTCCTTGAATTTTCTCTGGGAATATACGAAAAAAAACATACAAAAATAGATATCCTCTGTTTAATATCTTCCCTTAGTAGTATCCACCTTAGTATTACTTTCATCTAGTTTCTAGTTTATTATCTTTATCATTGACTATGTGCCGTTCTTTCATTGCTCAGATCTGTCTGTTTATCTGGGGATTTTGACATTATACTCGCACAAAAAGTGTCAAAATAAGTTTTCTGACTGTTTATCCGTCTCTCGAAATACTGGCCCTGCATCGACTAGAGCAAAAAAAGCTAAAGTATATTTTAAAAATTTTTGCTGGTTCGACCCCTGGGTGAAAAAACTTTGAATGCAGTTTTGTTTTACCACATTCAAGGTTGAAACTACACTCTTCCAGTCCATATATTATGGCAATAAAAGTTTATAATAGACTACCGAAATCATTGACAAATGAAACAAAAGATAGCATTTTCTTTAAAAAACTAAAAGCTACTATACTTTATTAGATTATTTAAGTGATAGCCTACAAAAATAAATTAGCTGCCTTCTCCCTCCCTGTGTTGCTGTGCCCGTAAGGGTCCATAATGTGAGACAATTTAATATAATTATTAAGACCAAATGTACCATTATGGAATGCAAATAAACTATTGAGTATTGTTTCGTTTTAAAATAAAAGAATGATTCCTTGAATAAAATTATGATTGAAGATACTTTCCCTCCAGGGCCCGTTTGTTGGTTCCACCCTGTACACTTACATCGCTCAACTGACTCCCACATACGTCCCGCAGGTATTCCGCCGCCGCCACCACGGCTTCGGCGATACATTTCTCAGTCGGTAACAGAGCCATCGAGTTTGAAGCTGCCGTCATATAGTGGACCTGAAGGGAGGATATTATTCTTCAAGAGACAGCGTTCTGTGGTGGTGCGGACACCTCTCACGCATGCCCGACGAGAGGCTGGCTAAGCGCGTCTTATGCGGAGCTCCGAGAAGGCAAGCGCAAGCAAGGCGGCCAGTTTCTACGCTTCAAAGACGTTTTAAAGAGGCATATGAAGTGCTGCGACATAGATCCGGAGACCTGGGAAGAGCGTGCAGCCCAGCGACCAGGATGGAGGCATCTCGCACAAAAGAAGATCTATAAATTTGAAGCACAGCGATGATCTGGACAAGAAGAGAGATGAAGCCACGGCTTACACCTGCAGCTATTCATTATAACTACGAGAACGGCACTCTAAAATGTGCAAAGTGTGGAAGAACGTTTAGAGCCAAGATTGGCTACGTCAGCCACATCCGGGCACACCAGCGACGCCCGCCTTAGACCTTTAGCAGTCGCCGTAGCCGTATTGGCTTGGAGGACATCATCAGGTTTCATGCGTTCTTTTCACGCAGGAGATACAGATTGGAATCGAATTTAAGTACATTGTCGGACGTTCCGTGTTTTGGCTGTAGGTCTAGGCAGTTTGTTGCAATAAGTCTAACTGCTGCTAGAGCTAACGGAGCGAGTAGGTTTTAGAGGAATGAAATATTTTTGGACAAAGTAAATTTTAAACAAACAAACGTTTCAATACCTACTCCATTTTGCGTGACACGGGGCCCAATGGCGCAGCTATGGAGTAACGAAGGTTTCCTCACGAAAGTAAAAGTAAAATTTCCATCGGAAATATGTTTTTGTTTTTGTAGTAATCAAAATAACCGGCCAAGTGCGAGTTGGACTCGCGCACGAAGGGTTCCGTACTATTATCTATAAAAACCGCAAAAAAAAACACGTTAATTGTATAGGAGCCATCACCCTTGATATTAAATTTCTTTAGTTTTTTAGTATTTTTTGTTATAGCGGCAACAGAAATACATCATCTGTGAAAATTTCAACTGTCTAGCTACCACGGTTCATGAGATACAGCCTGGTGACCGACAGACAGACAGATAGACAGAAAGACAGACGGAATAACGGACAGCGAAGTCTCAGAAATAAGTTCCCGTTTGGCACCCTTCGTGTACGGAACCCTAAAAAACAGCTTACCCTAAGCGTGGAGAAGTCGACCGGCTCGTCCAACCTCAGAGTGGCCGCGCGATCCGCCGCCATGATACGTGTCAACAGGGGCAAGTCCTCCGCCCGCTTGCACATCGGGCCAACGCTGAGAAAGCGCGGGAACAGCGGCGAGTTGATAGTGGGGATGTGGCCTTCGATTGATATTACCCCTGTAAAACAACAAAGATCCCTATTATCATTTCCCATACCAATAAAGGCACCACGAGGCACGAAGATGCCAAGAATCTTGGCGCAAATCACTTTAAATTAAATTAATTAAATCATTTTATTTCCAGACATAAAGTCCAATACAATAAAAATTATAAGTAAAATAGAAAGTTAAATGTCAAATGATAAAATAATCTTAAAAAACCAAAATAAATGTCAACTTAATATAAAATAATGTCAATAGAATAAAAAACTAATTATAATTATGAAACAACTTTAATAAAGGCTGTGGTAGCTAGGAGAGGGTTTCGAGGGTCGTCTTCGATTTTTTCAAAGACGTAACGAAACTGGTTTTCCCGATTCGAAAACGGGTTTCCAAGACGGTTTCGTTGGCGACTGGTTTTGATGTGAAGAACGAACTCGAAGCAGTCGGCCTAAACCAGTGTCGGAGCGAAAACAGTCGGTGCGCGGCCGAAACAAAAGCGGTCGGCGCTAAACCGGTCGGTGCCAAACAGGTCGGCGCGGAAATAGTCGGTGTGCGGACGAGACGAATGAACTCAAAGCGGTGCGCCGACTGGTTTAGGAGTACTGCTTTTCCGGAGACCGAATAACGAGTTTGTCGTTCCTGGCACGACACCGGCAGCTGCGCGCGCATACACTATTTGACCAATCTTGGCCTTTGTTACATGAGTGAAAAGCGAAAAAGCTTACGATAATATGCTGATACGCCGAGGGAGGTAAACCTCCCGCATCCCCTACTCACCAGGCGTGGGTTTGTGTCCGAACACGCCGTTGAAAGCGGCGGGGATGCGGATAGAACCCGCGATGTCCGACGCGACGCCGAAGGGCGAAGCGCCGCTCGCGATCAGAGCAGCCTGCAACATGCATTTTGTCCATGGTGGTATGAAAAAGGTCGCTTTCTTTTTTCTTCAAGGTTCAAACGCAACATGACATAGCGTCACGCTATTTCTCATACGGGGCGACAGAGGCAGAGTTGTGCCCCCTTTCACAAAGGTGCATTCTAAATTGTTATAATTGAAACAAAAATTAACTTTAGAAAAAACCGACTTCCACAAACCCTATTTGATTAGATTGAGTTTAATACAAACTGTAACCCCTTATCCCCCTCCCCCTTGGGGAATGAATTTTGTCAAATCCTATCTAAGTGCTACCCCACGCTATTCAAGCGATTCCCATACAAGAACTTGCAGTAGCCTCCTAGCTAATGGCAGTATTCATAGCATCATAGAATTTATTTTTAGGTAAAGTATATAGAGGTTAGTAATTCTCACTTGGACTGTTGAAGGTAAATATTTTACTTGCGAATTATACCTAATGTAACCAATTACTTTTTTATACCCTAAATGTGGTTATAAAAAATTAATTGGTTACATTAGGCTATTTATAACCCTAGTACACAGGATGTAACAGAAAGGGGTGTACAAGCCGAAAGGGGGTTAGGGACATCATTCTGGACAACTTTCACTATGGGACCGACTTGATCAGAGCAACTTTATTTTTCACCCCACCATACAGATAAGCTGAGCGAGCGCTAGGCCCGAAATGTACTAAGTTAAAAAAATAATAAGTTGCTCTGATCAAGTCGGTCCGATAGTGACAGTTGTTCGGAATGATGTCCCTAACAACCCTCTTTCGGCTTGTACACCCATTTCTGTTACACCCTGTATTATTCATTGAAATAATTCCCTTCCTTATTTCGTGCGCGTAAGGACTATGGTCTTACTAACTCGCAATGCCATGAGCGGTTGAAGTGACTGCCCTGTGTTAACCTAAAATGTAAATAAGCATGAGCAAATGATGGTCTCTTACGTAAGCTAAATAAACTACAGTGAAGCCTCGAGCGAGGACAGACAATACAACCATTAGAGACTTTATGAGTTCTTCGGGTATTTTTGATGTCATTCGTCTACATAACTCACATCTTAAGGTATTTGTTCGTATTGACGACTTGACGTATTGATACTCCAAAGTCTGAGATCAAATGACAACACTGTCATAACTGTGTAAGTGAAACAGCTATCGATTTTCTTTCGCTTCACAAAATTCTTGATTTTTTTTTGATCAAAAGAAATATCTGTGCGAGTTTCTTTGCCCTTCTTCTCTGACAGTGGTCCAACGAAGAGACGAGGCAAAAAAATGACGTATCCTAAATACCTATATTTGTAAATATCTACAGAAAATAAATAATTTAGTTATTTTTTTTGAGTAACTAACTTACCTAAATAATTATAGTAGTTAAAAAATTATACCTAACCGGCAGAGCCGGCAAAAATATGCCGGGTATCCGTTACTCGTTACCCCGAAAAAACAGGATCCGTCTCATCTCTACATATAGTACAAGTAAGGATCAGGCAACTCGCCTCACCCCCGCTCGACCCGCCAGCCGTCCTGCTCAGGCAATAAGGGTTGTTTGTGGTCCCGCGCAGCAGATTCGTGGTCTCCCACCCGAGACACAGCTCTGGCGTGTTCGAGACCAGCAGAGGAATGGCCCCAGCGGCTCTGATGAGGCGTACGACCTCGCCGTCTCTGGTCGCGCGGCGGCCGGCGTTCTCGAGACAGCCCACGGAGTTTGATAAGCCTGGTGGGGATAGAGTTAAGCTTGCCTTTGGATTTTGACGTCGATATGTCAAAACCTTTGAATGAAGAGTACGATTTTAAGATCTTTGGGGTCTGAAAGACTTCAACTAACTAAAAGAATAGTTTTTGAGAAAGTTGATCTAAAGCGGTTAAGCCGTTCTTTGCATTAATTTATTTCATTAGTACATATATAGATAGTAGGTATAGATAGATAGGTAAGTTATCTGTATGTAGTACTTACACAATAAAGAAACTACATTTACAAGTAAAATTCCAAGATGATGAACGAAGGGATTGTTATTTGAGTACGAAACGGCATAAAGTCAGAATCTACCTCTAATTAATAACTACTATCTGGCCTATACTCGATGCTCTATACCCAGCAATGGGCCAATGTGAGCCGATTGGAATGATCTGGTGGTCTTCTTCGTCTCCAAAGCGCTGGTCCAATTACACTTAACAAACCTATCTAAAAACCCGAACGTACTTTTATACCTGACAGCGAGCAACTCTCCTTCACAGTGAAAGGTACGCCCAGCAATTCCTCCGTCTTGGCATTCGTTTTCCTCGCTTCAGCCAACCTTCTGTCTGCGTGTCGGGCGTCCGACAAAGCCGCTTTGAAGCGCTCTTCGACCACCGCGTTGATATATGGGTTCACGAGCTTGATTCGGTCGATGTAGGCTGTGACGACCTCTTCGCTGGTTAACTGGAATTCGGTTAGTAATCTTAATTTTAAGTAGTACTAGGAACTTACTTGAGACTAAAGTAAACCGTGATACGCAAATGAACTAACCGAAGATGTTTTAAGAATTGATCTATCACAAGAAATAAAAGTAGATTAGCTTCCCTACAAGTACGAACGCAACATTTACAAAGGTTAGAACAGTATAGTTATAAAGAAGCGGACAGCGTTGACCTAAGTATGGACACGGATAAGTAATTAATGTTATGTCAACTAGTATCGATGTAAGTGTGTAATTATTCGTTCTGTCTGTTTGATCAGTTGAGGGTGCAATTGGGAATCAGTGAAGCGTTTGCTCCTAAATTAACCAATCATTCGTTGAGCCATAGCGTAGTAATGTAACATACATAACAACATAGAGTCACGCTTTTTCCTATGCGGCGAGGCAGATGCACCGTTCACCGCTCTCCCCGTGTAAGATGGGTGGATAGGCAGAGATAGTAGCACCTTAGTTCCTTCAATGACGGTAAGGCCGGCCACATATAGTCGGAATTCCGTAACGGAATTATCCTGAACGAGGCATACAAATCTATGGATTTAACACATACATACGGAAGTTTTCCGTTCGGAATTTTCGCGGATTCGTATGGGATTGAATCCCGTTTCGGAATTCCGAATCGGAAGAATGCCGGCTGTATGTGGCCGGCCTTACCGTCATTGAAGGAATGTTATACGTTATGTCGCGGTATCCTGAAAGCAAAATAATAAGCAACAGCCCCAAACCCTAACCGTCTCAGTTTCCTCTAATTTCAACTCTTGTTTAGTTTATAGCAAGAAACGAAATAAGCTAAGCAGCACACTAATCTAGTAAGTAGGTACCAGATTCAAAAGTTGGTCGTCGGGAGTGGTGCCGACTAAACAGAATCCGAACAGGTCACGGACGCAGCTCATTACAGCTACTGACACCGCTGCCGCTGCGGTTGGTCTGCGTCTCCAAGCTGCGACTGCGGTGCCGAGCTCCAGACAGTAGCGCATAGTTCGAGAATGCCCCATTCGGGCTTACCCTGGAGACCCCGATGACCCTTACAAATGACGCCACCAACTAACTGGTCAAGAATACATATGCCTGTGACGTTCCTACTTGGAGATGTCATACGTATAAATAAATTCAAAAGTTATATACCGCACCCAGGGAGCACTTCCAATGGACAGGGCATAGATACATTTTCCTTTGAAACACAACTCGCCAATTTACGGGCGGCGGGGGACGAGGTAAGAGAGCTGCGATTGGTCAGCCGTTGCGAAACTGTCTGGCGGCCCGTCATCGTACATAGGTTGCGTATGCGAACGTTTGTTGAATACAACAAACGTTTGGCGAGCCGCATTCCCCCGCAGGTGCAGTCAATTGGATATATAGTCTCTGACCGCACCCAACCACGCACAGGAAACCGAAATCTTCCTAACTCTTAAACATCTGTGCCAAAATGCAAAAGCTAACTCTTACTCACCTTCCCCTGCCGTAAAAACTCGGCTAGCTGCTTCGCGCCCATCATCAGCTCAGGGCGGGAGACCGGCGGCGGCACCGCCCCGCGCCGCCCAGCCGCCGCCGCCCACAGCACCGGTGCCAGAAGCCAGCTCATGAGGCGGAGGAACATCCCCAACAGGAGTACGCCCAACTCCATGCTGAACAAACTAAAATTCAGTAGTTAGGGGTTAGCTTCTTTCAAACGTCGATAAAGGTCGTCTTCCGACCGTTCGGGAGACGATATGAGATCGAGGATCGAGATCGATATACTTAAAGGTCAACAGATTACCTACTGTACTAATACCACAGGTAATATCCATACATCCATACTAAGCATTGCCTGAAGAACTTACACAGTGTGGTCGCAATAATGCTTTATATTTATTTTTTCTGAGTTTTTTTACCCAAAGCTGGCGTCAAATTGTACTACAGTCGGATTAACGCTGTCGTGTTGTTGCTTGTTGGTCTAGAGCTAGAGGTATACCATAATTACAAATTACTTTAATTGGAAAATAAACCTATTAGCCGTTTTGAACCCTAGTTGCAAAAGAATGACCGCAGAAATTTTCAAGTAGGTAATGATGGACTCCGGTGTTTTGGGGTTACCAATTATCGATAGTAAGGCCACAGATTACTAAATAGTTACTACGTAACAGATACTTCACGCAGTAGGAAATTACCAATACCTACTGCTATAATAGCCTACTCCGTCGCGTCAATAACGGCTGCATGCTAAAATGTGCCTAAATGCTCAAGCGTACAGTTGTGATCGCCTCGCACCGCGCAATCTCACACTTATCGCAGGGCTGCCTCGCATCGCAGATACTCGTACGATACGAACACAGTTCAAAACGTGCGTGCGCTTGGCTTGCGACAACCATACTGACTTGGGCAGCCGGGCCATAGCCGGGCTGCCCGAGAGCTCGGGCGGGCGGTAGGTAATTATAGCGCGCGAGTACATTCAGTGACGGAGGCCTGGTAAGGCTTGAATGCCTTATCTGTTAGCCTGTCACTAGTCTGCAAAAAGGACTCATCAATGACTATTACTAGCTTAGAGGTTCCGCACCGCACCGCACCGCCGCTGAAATCCTGTATTACAGATCGTTTTTTGCGTTACCTACGTTACGTTCAAACCTCCCTATTTAATGTCTTAAGGGGCTGCGACCGCGTGAATTTCCCATACAAACGTAACACAAAAATGATTTTAATTTGAGAACTAGTTCAAAGCATTTAGACTGTTAATCGGATTTATACACTGTCTACGCAGGTTCCTGTTCTGTATACCAGGGTTCCTCTCCAACCGATTTAAAAATATTTTTAAGTAATTTGAATGAGAACCTTGGTATACGGTCAGGAACCTGCGTAGACAGTGTATAAATCCGATTAACAGTCTAAATGCTTTGAACTAGTTCTCAAATTCAAATCATTTTTGTATTACGTTTGTATGGGAAATTCACGCGGTCGCAGCCCCCTTAATCGTCGCCAGCAAAAAGAACGCTGCCACACTGTAGAAGATAATTGTAAGAGTCAGGCCCGTGGTGGCTACTATAAATAGAAAGGATTTTTTTAATCCCGTTCACTTTTATGTCAGACTCAAACCGATATAAAAGTGTCCCTAAGGAACACAGCACAAAAAAATAATCGGGTGTAATTTTCTAAGAGTTTTAGTCTCGACTCGGCAACTGTGATTGGAATACGAAGGTATCGTATCGTAGGAAGTTGAATAAAATTGCAATTTTAGTATTGTAATGGCACTAAACAACTTCACCTATGTATTGGGGGGGGGGGGGGGGGGGTTGCCGTTTGTATGATTCAATATTTTGAATTTTTTGAAAGAAAGACTAATGGGCTCTACTCACGATGCAACCCGGCTTGCAATCTGTCGCTGCAACTCATAGAAGGCAGGTTGCCTTGCAACCGATAGAGAAGGACAGGACAGGAAGATAGACAGAGAGAGAAGTATAAGTTGCAGCAACAAATCGCGAGACAGATTGCACCATGAGCAGAGCCCTTTAGTTGTACAGGATGTAATTTTTAACCGACTTCCCAAAGGAGGAAAATATATTTTTTATTTGAAAGGGTTTACCTACCCATTGGTCCCATTGACACCAGGTCAGGATCTGATGATGGGATCCTGGAGAAATCGGGGGAACTCTTCAAATATTATAGGCAGACCTATAGTGATTTTTGTGTTTTTCATAATAACTCGTACAAATGCACATGGTAAGCATAATATTGTGATGCGGAACTGCTGATGAAGACCACGCCACCAGAACTGCTCAATACTAGGTAAAAATACAATGCGTGGCTGATGGGCAGGCAACGCATAGCCTAATCCGGTGGACCTAGAGCCATGATACTTTGTACAGAGGTTCCTTAGTAGCGTGGGGTAGCACTGAGATGGGATTTGACAAAATTAAGTACCCAAGAGGGGGGGGGGGGATAAGGGGTTACAGTTTTGTATTAAACTCAATCTAATCAAATAGGGTTTGTGGAAGTCGGTTTTTTCTAAAGTTTACTTTTTGTTTCAATTATACAAACACTAGACCTACTATCAACAACTTGAAGAGAGAAAGAGCACCCTTTGCACTTTGGGTAATTGTAGTTTAGTAGGTAAACAATCATCATCATCATCATCATCATCATCCGGTCAGGGAATCCACTGTTGAGTAATAGGCCTCATGTATATAATGTTGTAGCCATATCGTCAATCTGGCCATATCATGATATGGCCAGCCATTTCATATGGCCAAGCCATTTCTGGCCATAGGCACAGGCGGTTTTAATGAAAACGTGTATTTTTAAAAGCGTTGTTATTCAGCACTACGTGATGTTTTTTGTGTTATACATGTTCAAACTAACACGAAGACTACTTTAGTCTTCACCTAAGCTACCGCAGTGTTTGCCCTGAAAGATTTCATCGTTTTATAATATTTCACGTTTGGCCATATCATGATATGGCTAAGACGTGTAAGCCGTTCAAGTCGGTCCTGTCCTGTGTATCCCGCTTCCATAGTTTTTTTGCTAGTAAACAATAACTAGCTCAATTTCTTTTTGCAGATAACAACATCGTTTACATATTCAGACAGGAGAACTGCGAAGAGAAAGGTATTCGAGAAAGGTTACGATTTCGAAACAGTGTCCAGGAAAATCGCACCAAAAACTTGACATGGTCGTAAGAATATAGTTTCTCAACCAGCAATTAAGATACCATGTATTTGGAGTTTCTATTCTTGTTTACCTTATATTTTGTTATTCTATTTATTTCAGGGTTCGTAAAAATCCGATTTTTATAATAAAAATCAAAAAATCCGATTTTTGATATATATCCGATATATATCGGATATATATCAACGATGAAAAAAGGGAGGTATTTCCATTCTAGATTGAGTACTTTTGTAGTTTATTCTGTCACAATTTTAAGGTTAAATAATAAAATATGCATTTGTTTTATTTAATGTTTATTTATAAAAAAAGTAATGCGAATAATTTGTTTGTTTATTTGTTTATTTGGGAACTGAGCCCACATCACAATATAAAAAATGTACAGCACAATAAATAACTTATACCTAGGCCAATTAGGGGCTCTTATTATGCTACTATTACATTTTGCAAATACAGTTTAATTACACTATTATACAGTTTAATTACACTATTATTATGAGTGAGATATTCTAATAATATTTCAATAATATAAATCAACACTTACAAGGGTGAGTACACATTTTTATATAATAATATAACAGTGGTCGAGATCAAATGTAACTAACATCAGTCTTAATTAAAATCAGTTTTTCTTTATCAATACTTAAAAACAATAAAAAAATAATTCGCGTACAGAATTGCTGCCCTGCCCTCCACATAACCCGCAAAAAAGACGAGCCAAGTACCTCTTCCCCTTACGTAGAGGAAGCGTCTACGTCTAGGCCTTGTGAACCAAGACTAGCCCACCCGGAGAGGGGTAATGGCACCCACCCAACCAATTCCCTTTCCCCACACTACACAAAAATAACACAATAATAGAACAGTAATAGAGTAATATAATAATATAACACAAACTTACCAAAACTTGCTTCAGTGAAAGATATAACCACCGACACTTTCTATTCGAACTACATCAAAACGGAAAAACACAAACGATAGCGCGAGTTAGGATACTAGCAGAGCCATCTAGTGAGAAAGAAAACCATCAAAATTTAGCACGATTCACGAATACAGAGGTTCGAAGAGGGCGATTCTGCGTTTGAAGGGGGCGATTCAGCTTGTGTTTCCATTAAACAATACAAATGTACAAAAATGTTAGAATAAATATCAATTGATATATATCCACATAAAAATCCATTGATATATATCATGATATATATCCGATATATATCACGCTGATATATATCTGCGAACCCTGATTTATTTACATATATATTGTGTAGAATGCATCGACATTGGTAGGGATATATTGAGATTTTTTATGTGAATTAGATGTCTGTGTTGTATTTTGTATCCTTTTCTATTTTTTTTTTAAATATAGTCACTTTTCTGGCCCTTCAATAGTATGCTGGTTGTTTTGGCTAAAAAAATAATGGAATGGAAAGTTCAGCCTTCACCTACGTTACCCCACCACTGATATTTGTATTTTTTGTGTTGCGGTTAAATATCTTTTTCATATACTACAGAATGATATTATGGGTCTCTGTATTATTTTATTAAAGCGAGGCACTGTCTGACGCGGCACGATCGCTCAGCGAACACGAAAAGACAATAAATATTTACTTATTTATTTTTTCCGATTCTCGTTACTTGTGTTGTGATGTTACAACATGCAGCACGAGAGTCGAGTAGTTAGAATGAAATGGAATATGGTTTCTGTTTTCGTCACGCAATTTTTTTTAATATAAATGAACTGAGTTAACTGAAGGATATTTTCAGAGAAGTTCTTGTGGAAAGTAAGGGCTAAAAGTTAGGGCTGAAAGATGCATTATCCTGCCATTCAGATGTCAGGCTAGTCAAAATGTTTTATCGTTGCCCAGAAGTAATCTCTTGTTAGAGATAAGTTCGCCTTTGTACATAGTTTAGGTATCTATGTAAAGTTTTCTGTAAGATGACTGTTTCGTGTATTATACAAACGACCGTCCAAAGTCCGCAGCCCGCGATTCAATAACTTCTTCTTTAAACTTCAACCTTCCCACTATGAGGTAAGTTCAAAACCTATGAAAAAACAGAACAAGAGATCTGGGCCTTTTGTGGTCGTTGGACGAGCTAGCTACGAGTAGCAATTCTTGAAAGCACTCTCATAGCCAGACTACGGGCTATCGCATCGCATAGCAAATTGCATTATAGTTTTCTATGTGCCCCGTGTGCCCCCAGTATGTCGTTGTTAAGAATAAGAATAATATAATAGTTTATTTATCAATCCAAGTTTTACATTGTATGTTTGTTTCTGTTACCTAAAACTAGGCTAAACTCCTGTAAGATAGGCAGCAGTTGTTGAAAAAATGTTAAGTTGTTTGACACATAACTGTTTATGACCAAAATTATTCTTAGTTAACAAAATGAAACTAATAAAAGATTTTAAAAGATAATGTTGTAGCACGATAAACCAGCAAAGCTACTTTTGCAATCGCACGTGCCTATGACCCAGGATAGTGATATTACCCCAGATACAAGGTGTAGTGGAAAGTAATTGTATTCAAATGAGCCCATACCATGGTCATATCCGATGCATATATGCAGTATGCGAGCTGAGAATTTCAACACTGATACGGAGCCAAAAATCGTAATAATGCATATTGATGCGGCATTTATTTATATTCCAAAAATCCTAATCCTAATCTATCTTTCTAAATTGAAGTTGACTGAATTTTCGAACATTACCCAAAGCCCAAAAGGCTTGGGGTAATACTAGGTATACCCGGGTAAACTTAAGTTTAGGTACTTATCCTTCCAGCGTTAGGCAACTTAGGCACTTAAATCTCAGTAGGATTCATTTATAGGATCTAGGATTTCTAGACACAATAACCAAAATGATGCTTTGGGTAGGAGTAGGTATCTAAACTACTCATGAGAAGTAATGTAAGTATAAAACAGCTTACGACTTATGTAGACTTCGAAGACTTAGCTCAGCTGCTTATGCGGTCAGGCAAATCAGACACCAAGACTTAGCTCAGCTGCTTATGCGGTCAGGCAAATCAGACACATCACAGATGTAGGAACTGCCAGATTGGTTTACTTTAGTTATTTCCATAGTATTATGTCTTACGGAATACTGCTTTGGGGGAGAGCGGCAGATATAAACACAATATTTGTCTTACAAAAAAGGGCCATTCGGGCTATCTATCAACTAGATGCTAGGCAATCACTGAGGGACAAATTCAAAAATATCAATATACTTACTGTTACCTGTCAATACATTTATGAAAATATCATGTACACCAGAAAAAACATAGGTTTATTTAAGACTATAGGTCATAATCATAGTATTAGCACTAGAAATAGAAATAAGATTGCTATGCCCGCGTTCAGACTCAGTAAGGTTGCTCACTCTTTTATAGGAGTATGTGTTAGTTTTTATAATAAAATACCTAATGAAGCAACGGACCTACCAGAAAGGAGGTTCAAAAACTGTGTAGAAGTCTTATTACAGTGTAAAAGAATATTTACATGACAAAACTGCATGGTCTTTACCATCTCAGCGCACAGAAATGCAAAGAGGGGCGATGGACTGAGTTAGTACGTCTCTTCTCGGTGTATTTCCTTACATAACATGTATTTTTAAGGCCCTGATATTTTAAAAGAGGTACGGGGAGTTTCTTGCCCTTCTTTGCTCCATCCCTCCAAGCCCACAACTTCCGAACGGGCGGTAGTATACAAAAATATTAATATTAATTGACTTTGACTAAGTAATATGTATGATTTTATGGTCAATAAAAATTTTGAACTTTGAACTTTGAACTTTGTAGTGATAACTACTGATATTATAATTTATAATACCTAATAATGTTTTTCTACGACCTACCGGCGCGTTCGGTAGAGCCAGGAACCACAGAGAAAGTAATCACTACATCAGGAACAATGAATTTTGGATGAAAAATGAATGCGTTGAATATTAATTATGTAAACATGTCAATGTCACCGTCAAATTCCGCCAAAGACTGACAGTCCCAATTTACAGATATTCGCAACCATTTGGTGCAGGTTCCAGTGCCATGGCAAATGAAAAATTAATTAAATGAATGAGAAAAACCACTTTGCCGTTATGTCTTCTCGATTATTATTTTTATCTAGTCATTATTTCTACAGATAACTTTAACCATTACACAGTCTCAGGCGCTCTTTTTTTGGTCAAAGAATAGTTATTTATCCAACAAGTGAGGAAAGTTCGTTTTTCCTATGAGTTTTGATTTTGAGTCTTGAGCGAACGAAGGATTGAAAAATAGAATCACGAGCGCAGCGAGTGATTATAAAATTCAATCCTGAGTAAGCGAAAGACTCAACAAAACGAATAGCAAATGAACTTGCTCACATGTTGCATACAAAACTTTTCACCACTCCCAGCAAGAAAGTATTCAGTCACCATAGATAGGTAAATAAATTAAATGTCACAAAGCAAATCAAAATAATTCTTTATTATAAAATAAAATAATAAAATAAATAATCAGTGATCATGAATGACCTACAGTAATTTAATTCATTTTCTTATATGCTGGATTTTATTGGTATGTTTATTTTATGATTTTGTTTTATTGGTAAGTTTCTGAAATTATCTGGTTAACAATTATAGTAAGGCCTGTAATAACCACTTTTAAAACTTAACATAAAAATCAGGCAAGGTTAGTTTCTGAACGGGATCATTACTTTCCTCACTGTTCAAACAGTGAGTAAAAACTAACTTTCCTCACTGTTTTCGTAGTAAGTGTTATTCATGAAAATAATTTAAAAATGAAATGTAAAATTATACTGCAATTTTTCAAGTTAAAAGTAACGTTTTTATTGTGTTCTAATGTACTTCTTTCACAGGCTTCTTTCTTTGAGTGCGTTCTAAAATTATAATCCTAAATTTGACGATGTAATTTTTACAATATTTTATTTAACGTTTTTAATGTTTCTGAACTTACAATAATTTGATAAATTTTATAAAAAACATTAATCTTAACTTATAAGTATTTCTATTCTAAGTATAAAATTATTTATTTTTTAAAATATCTTTAAAACTTAACATAAAAATCAGGCAATGTTAGTTTCTGAACGGGATCATTACTTTCCTCACTGTTCAAACAGTGAGGAAAAACTAACTTTCCTCACTGTTTTCGTAGAGGAAAGACACTTCTTTCGTGCGGGAGTGGTGAAATAGTTATTTATCCAACAAGTGAGGAAAGTTCGTTTTTCCTATGAGTTTTGATTTTGAGTCTTGAGCGAACGAAGGATTGAAAAATAGAATCACGAGCGCAGCGAGTGATTATAAAATTAAATCCTGAGTAAGCGAAAGACTCAACAAAACGAATAGCAAATGAACTTGCTCACATGTTGCATACAAAACTTTTCACCACTCCCAGCAAGAAAGTATTCAGTCACCATAGGTAAATAAATTAAATAGTCACAAAGCAAATCAAAATAATTCTTTATTATAAAATAAAAAGAGCTGTTATTCATGAAAATAATTTAAAAATGAAATGTAAAATTACTGCAATTTTTCAAGTTAAAAGTAACGATTCTAAGTATAAAATTATTTCTTTTTTAAAATACTTTAAACCTTAACATAAAAATCAGGCAAGGTTAGTTTCTGAACGGGATCATTACTTTCTTCACTGTTCAAACAGTGAGGAAAAACTAACTTTCCTCACTGTTTTCGTAGAGGAAAGACACTTCTTTCGTGCGGGAGTGGTGAAAAATCATTTTTCAACACGACTGATTTTGCAACTTGCTTCCACCGAAGTAAATATCAAAATCTAATACTATATGCGAGACACAAGAGACTCATTCGTGTGGCGTGAAATCGACCGATAACGTGTAAATGAATTAACGCAAATTAAGAAACTACTTTGTTAGGGACATCATTCGATTTGATCAGAGCAAATTTATTTTTCACTTCTCCATACAAATCAGCTGACCCACTCAGGCCAAAATCTACTGGGAAGTGAAAAATAAAATTGCTCTGCTGATCAAATCGGTTTCTTGATATGATGAAAGTTGCTCAGAATGATGTCCCTGACAAAGTAGTTTCTCATTTTGCGTTAATTAATTTACACCTTGTATATGTCACCGTAAAATTGTAAAAACCATTAGATTACAATGTAACGAAATAAAATTCGTGAGATTATAGACTGTCGATAAAATTAAGGTATTTTACTAGGTAGTCTATTAAATCTAGGAAACTGTCTGAAGTTGAAGCATTATGTACAAAACGGCTTGACAATATCAGAATTGTATATTTCTAGCCGTTGTAGTTAATGATGACGTCACTTTTTAACCGACTTCCCAAAGGAGGAGGTTTACAATGGGCATTGATCAGGGAGGCATCGATTGTCGTAAAGTGAAAACCATTTAGAGGAATAGGGATACTGATTACTTTAAGGGGTTTAAATAAATAAAATTAAAACGGATTATTAATATTTATCGCAAAAACTGTTAATTTCATTTTCTTTCAAATACGTCATCGTTGGCTCTAATGCGGTAGTTCCATTGCCTACAAACATTTAAAAAAATACATTTGTCAACAACAACAACTGTCAAAAGTGTCAAACAGAGAAATAACCGCTGAAAATAACCTTCGCTTCGCAACAAATAAACATCCGAATAATACTAAAATAATCATGGGATCTAGAGAGTGCTTCGTTCCAAACTGCAAAAACAATTCGAAAAATAGCCCAACTAAACTGTTTGTACGCATTCGAGAAGATTTGCGTCAAAAATGGTGTCGTCAAGCTAAGGCGGAATATTTCAAGGTGTACACACAGTATTGCTGTGAAGATCACTTGGAAGTAAGGATTCTTTACTCTCTTTGTTAAATACTTACTAACCCACAAGAAAGACAACGTCAATACGTGTGGGAGTCAACTAGCCGCGAGTTTCCTCACGATGTTTTCCTTCACCGTTAGCGAGTGGTAGTTATTGTTACAACAAGTAAACAAATGTCAAACGTCAACGTATTTTTACTTTTTAAAAGCATGATTGAATGCAAAGGAACTTACCTAATTATGCCAGTGGTGACGTCATACTTACAAAATTCAGAAATTTTAAATAATTAATAAAAAAATAATGACATCAAAAAATTAAAAAATATTCAAATCAGTTTCTTATATTTGTCTATATTTTCGATTTATAGAATAAAAAAAATGGGTGTTACGATGCCCATTCGTCCGGATGTTTGTTTGTTTTTTTATTTTTGAAGTAAAACTTCTTGGGGCACGGGGGTAAAATTTATTTAACCTCTCAACTGTGGGTTATTCATATATTTGCTTTTCAATTGCTACTAGCCGGGTGCTATCACGAGTGGCTAAGAAATGTAACGGAAATTGGAATCGGTGACGTCAGGGTCGGCTGAAGACTTTTAAAACCGCAACTATTTTCAATACGGTTTTTAACTAATCAGATAAGATAATAATACATTCGTACAATAAAGAATGTTAATTAGTGAGAGAAAAACCTGATGAAACGTTAACAAATAAAAATTATTTTAAGCATTCTTCCACGAGTTCTTGATTTCCGGTATGGCCAAGATGGCGCTCACTCTCTTTCGCTAGATGGCGTTAGTAGCCTAATATCTAGCATGACTCAAACTACTTCGTTCAACCTCTTTGTTGGAACCGGAACTTATGTTTGACAGCTGTGCGATGCGATCCATACAGTTTGTAAGAAAAGAGTTTCATCAATGTCACACGGGTCGATATGGATTTCTAAAACAAGCAAAGCAATGCATACATTTGAGCGAGACGGCTTAAAGACGTGACGTCAGATGGTATATAATCTGAGCGAGATGCAAATAGTAGTGACACTATTGAATGAGTTAAGTATATCACCACGAGCGCGACAAATTGTAGATAAGGAATGGTGGGAAATAAATGACATGACGTATTAAAAGTAAGTACAAGTATAAAATAATTTCAAATAATCGGACGTCTGAAACTTAAAAGTAACTTGAAGCAGAGATTGGATCTCAAAATTGGAAAATTAAATCTCTTTTAGTATAGGTAGGTATAGGTGTATAGTATAGGTACCACTTAATGATCTAGCTACAGAAGTTTTACTTCTAACACGTGTACGGTGCTACACGCGTTTTTATTTTTATTTTTTTATGTCTACACCCCGATAGCGCCTAAACGGATGGACCGATTTGGAAAATTATTTTTTTGTTTGAAAGGGTTTACCTTCCCATTGGTCCCATTGACACCAAGTCAGGATCTGATGATGGGATCCTGGAGAAATCGAGGGAACTCTTCAAATATTATAGGCAGACCTATAGTGATTTTTGTGTTTTTCATAATAACTCGTGCAAATGCACATGGTAAGCATAATATTGTGATGCGGAACTGCTGATGAAGACCACATATGGCCACCAGATCTGCTCAATACTAGGTACAAATACAATGCGTGGCTGACGGGCCGGCAACGAATAGCCTAAACCGGTGGACCTAGAGCCATGAAACTTTGTACAGGGGTTCCTTATAAAGATGAGAATAATGGTTGTTTTTTTTTATTGGTTAATGGTTAGTTGATAAATAAAAATATCGATAATTATTTTGGTTGAAAATACTAGTTAACACAAACAATCAACCATTCACCTGCCTGACCGATCAATAAAAATATCACTTTCGTAAGGAACATCGCCCCAACAGTAAATGTGTTTTATTATAAGAGAAATAGAGCATACATTGAACAATCATTTATTCAACGTTCGATCGAATATTATTAATATTATATCAAATGGTTATTTGATATCAAGTATCCCCAACAGTAAATAATGTGTGTTATCGTAAGAGAGATAGCGCCTACAATTGAATGCACGCGAAACGAACGAAATTGAACACCTGACACCTGTGCCTGCCTGCGACGTTGCCGCTCCGACGAAAGAAGCAGCGCGGCCGGCACGTGCGGGAAGTCGGGAATGCGCGACGTTGCCATTTGCCAATTTGATAATTTTATCGACATCGGAACGAGTTGATAAAAATATTAGTTGATATTTTTATTCGATTGTGTTAAGTTTGTTTATTAAATATCATAGTTAAATAAAATTATTAGTTAATTTTAATGGTTGATGGTTATATTGATCATCTCTAGTTCCTTAGTAGCGTGGGGTAGCACTGATATGGGATTTGACAAAATTAATTCCCCAAGGGGGGGGGGGGGGGATAAGGGGTTACAGTTTGTATTAAACTCAATCTAATCAAATAGGGTTTGTGAAAGTCGGTTTTTTCTAAAGTTTACTTTTTGTTTCAATTATCGTTTAAAAGAAATCACGAACAAATTTTCCGTTTTGACAGTTCCTAAAAAGTATGTATTTTTAATAGCAGTAAAATAGCGTATTGTAAACGAGCATATATGTTTTTTTTTGTTTTCTTCAAGTCAACTAATAACAAGGTGGGATATGTTAGATTGTAGACTAACGGATTTGACAATTTCACGGTGATATATACATAATTATATGTTGTGTATTTATTGCACCTTAAAGATTTGTACAATCCTACACCAATGCTACACACGAACTCACCCGCGCTGATGTAGGTAGAGAGTCGGGCATAGAAGGGAAGTCTAGACTCCCGGGCATCTAAAAATACTGAGACGTGTTGTACAAAGGCAAGCTTATCTCTAAAATTATCTTTTTCCATGTCTTTGCTTTTGTTTTATGCCACTTGCAAGTATGCAATAGATATTTTTCTAACTAGATAGGTACTCAGTTGAAGGCTAAATGTCCGTGAGGGCCAGGTCAAACATGAATACTGGTCAATTTGTTTGTTTAATTTAAACTTACTTACCTACCTACAAGCTAAGGATGCATGCACAGATGGTGGTTTGATTATGATAAATCAATATACCTTAACAAGAGTTCCATTGAGTTAATTCTTTCTTTACTTAGCCTCGCTCTCTCGCACCCTTAATGTCGTTACGAATTCAGATGCAGAGTTTCCTCAATGGAGTTATTAAATGGTTATGCTGACAAGATAGTGGAGTTAAGATGCTAGAAGGTACCCAAATGACAATGACGATGATAATCATTATAGTGGAACTGAGATGATAGAATTAAGAAGGTAACGTAAATGACGAATGTTAGGTAGTCATGGTATTTCTACGACACTTACATAATAAAACCGCTTTGACAGCAAATGACTTTTGTGTGTGTATGAGATCACCGCGTAATGCAAACAACTTGTATTGTAGAAGCAAATATGAAACGCAAATAGTAAAGTAGCTGGCGGGAAACGTTGGCGCCAAAATCACGTCCACTTCGCGACTCGATAAGGCAAGGACTGATCAGTTGATCACTGAATATTATTAGGCTCAGCCCTGAGGCTCAGCCTATTGGAAAACTTGTGGGAAATACGGGAGCTTTTCCAGCTGTTGACTTAAATATGCATAAGCATAACAGCTATGTGTGAACTCTTGACCTGACATCTGTTTCCTAGTAATTGGCCAATCGTGAAATATCATGAAACGATGAAATCTTTTAGGGCAAAAATATTTTTGAATTTAAAATACTGCGGTATCTTAGGCTTGGAGGAACGCGGCCTTTCAAGACTACAGACTACTTCGCTGCGCTCGCCCCGGAATAGTAGGTATTCTTGTTAGTTTGACATGTAAAAGCATCACGTAGTGCTGAATAAAAATGCTTTCAAAAAGACATGTTTTCATTAAAACCAGCCATATCATGATTTTGCTCAGGCTCTTTGGGTGGAGTGGAACCTCATAATATATGTTGATTCCTCTGAGCTCAGATCAATGAAAAAAATGGAAATGCTTTCTTCACTGCACCACAGGCGGCAGAGTCGGTCGGGACCTCGGTATGCGACAGGCACGCACGACAAAGTTGGGCAACTCGGCAAAACTGTCGCAACAATGCAACTTAGCAGCGCGTTATAGGCAAGTTTACACTTTCTTTGGTTTTAGGTATTCTCATTTCTCACAAAACGATTAGTTTATCATTTTGAAAATCCGTATCGTCCTGTGTTTACGAAACTCTTTGCTTACAATACAAAGTGTATCGGTCACATCGTCACATCGCAACGCACAGCTGTCAAACATAAGTTCCGGAGTTCCGGATGATTCCGGTCAGGTCAGGGATCTGTCAGTTGCTCGCTGCGATACCTATACCTTTTTTATACATGGTTCCGGTTCCGCGAGTACCGTTTCCAATAAAGAGGCTGAACGAAGTAGTTTGAGTGATGCTAGATATATGGCTACCAACGCCATCTAGCGAAAGAGAGTGAACTTCCTATACAAAAGTTATTTAGATTTTTCTCTACGTTATTCCTTAATTTCTTTTTACCTAAAAAGTTACTTACTCTATGACCTAAACCTCCTCCGGACTGACACAAAAAACCCAATACGCCAATTATACAAATCGGTTGGGCCAATTTTCATTTTTATAAGTATACCTAGATTATCTTTGTTTTTAGTTTCTTGGCGATACCATAGACTCTATGGCATAGAGCAAGTACGATACTTTGCGATACTGATTTTATTTGGCTCAAAATTCAAACGATGTCCATTAATTAACTGACTCTCAAATAGGTACTATACTTTGTCAAGAAATGCTAGACATTAAATGATGGCAACATTTGAAGACTACTGCGTTTTTCAATAATGAATGACATATTTGGTTCGTCAAAAACACGCAGTGTTGCCCCAATATGTCACATATGTTGGCATTATTTTTTAAAAACCTTTATTCCTAAGGGCTTAAAAGAAATAATAATTCAACCAAATGTGAGAAACATTTTTATTTTCAGTTGTAAAAACTGTACAAGTCCTAACAAACTTACATTAACACCTATTATGGACCTTTGCATGGCACAGCTAGTAGCCACGACAAATGAACTATCAGCAAAAATCGCCGATGCACAGTATTGGGGTCTCTACCTCGCAGATTGGGCCGACAAAAGGTCGACGCGGATTTTGCTGACAGCCCGTTCGATTGTACTGTAACAACAAGTACGTCGCAACTAATTGTCAACATTCTCAACAATTTACATCAGTCATTATAGCAATTCGCGCAAAATTCGTGACAAAACTCAACTTAAAAGACGTATTGGCAATATAGAGGATTAAATTATGGGAAACTACGTCCCACCCGGTTAACATGAGTAATGATGATACGCCGGAAAACGGGATGGGCCAATGCCTGTAACTATCTAGATGATACATTTAAATATTTGATTGTATTTATATGTACATTGATAACATGTTTGTGAACAACTTTAAAAAGAACACATATCAATCACACCTTAAGAATACTCTATAATCGGTAAAAATATAAAGGTCTCATTATTATATTTACATATCAAAGCACCGTTTTTGACACACATGCAAATATATAATTTAGAATGAGTTGATTTGATTTTCTGATATTAATAATAAGCATTCTTATCTTAGGAGTTAGTACTCAGTTCACTAATAAAAATTAAAATATAGAAATTATGTTACTTCTACTTATCTTGATTAACAATGCTTCGGGTAAAAATATAAGTAGGATTATTTGTATTTGAATAAATTACTGTTCCTAAAAAGAAGGGTTTTAACAAATTAATCAAGTACAAGGTCAACAAAATTATAAAGAAAGAAATCATATACATATTAACACTTACAAAATAAAGGGATTCGAAGTGTACTACCCGCAAAGGTTAAAAACAAACTGTGGATCTTACGCATCGAGACTCGATGACTAGAACACTCGTATTGGCGATTTTACCGATGTTACTATTATTGAGTGTCCAGTAAACCTCACTCAACATAAATAAATACGAAATGCAATATGTTGATGGAATTTTAGATTCAACGTGAATGTAAACAATCATAGATATTATTATTACAAGACACCATAATTGAGAAACCATTTAATACTGCTGGCGACAAAAATAAAGTATAATATAAAGTTAAATACCATGTCCATATTGAAAATAATAATGTTTAAAATATTTAAGGTCACTTTCCAAAGACGATGAGCAATTTTGATTATAATTTAAAAGATTAATATATTACTTTCTTATTGTCGTAGGTACTACATTTGACACCATCTATGTATAGGGTTATTTACTATAACTGTATACAATGTAATTCCAACCCTACACCGTATAATAGTGACTAACGCTTTCTTCCGTAAAAATTTATATACAAAAATTTCTAAGCATAATAATAAATGTTCTTGTTAGAAAAGGACATTGGGTGAGGCGTCATAATACCTAATAATAATAATCGTTGTAATAAAATAAATAATAAATAATATCTATTAACATTCAACAAACTATACTAAAGTTACACAAATGTAATGTACATTCTGAATTGCATTTTATAAATATTATACAATATTTTATTATTAAATCAATTCCGTAATTTAAATTAAATGTTAAAATTTTATACATTCAGATTGCACAAAACATTATTGGGTAGTTTGTGCCGTAAGACAAGCTTCGTAGACTAAAATTAGCTTTATGGCTTGTTTCAAGAATTCCCTCAATGTGACACATTCATCTGTCATTTTACATACAGGACCAACTTCACCAAGCCTTTTATACCGAAATTCAGATAAACTGGAGCGTGATACTGAATTGATTAAAGAGTATAAAGGTAAGACAACACTAGCGGCAGCAGAGCGACGCGACCCGACGCGACAGTTTTGAATGACGGTCAGTATACCGGAATAGAACGACTGCGGCGCGACAGTTTCGCCCGTCATTCGACCAGAGAACGAAAGAGAAAGAGAGAGGAAAGAGGGCCGGGGGGCGTCAGGTTGCGACAGTTTTGCCTAGTTGCCCCAACTTTGTCACGCAGGGTCGTGTCGCGTCGTTTCGCTGTCGCATAGTTCGGTTTGCTCCATATGCTATAAATGTTTGCCTTGAAAACACTTGTCGTGCTGTGTCGCGTCGCTCCGTTGCCGCTAGTGCGGTCTTACCTTAATCCGTACACTCAAAGCAGTATCACTCAAAGCAGTATCATCATAATCTCTTGAAATAATACAGTTTTTACTCATAACCAACTGCTTTACTAAATCCGATCTAAGATGATGAGAGATAACTACGAAGCTTACCTATTGTCACAAACACACTGGCTTATACAAAATTGCCCCTTGAGTTTCTAACTACACCCAAGTATTCACTCACACAAATGAGAAATTCAAGGGAGGCAACATATTTAATAGAATTAAACCGAATCAAAATCAACTGACAAGTCTAAAACAGACGCAGTCATTTTTTTAAAGTCAAAATTGACATCATAAACGTTATTTTAAGTTTGGTTTCTGTGAGTACAAAACAGAATCGGGCCTATTTATTGGTAGTACTATTTTAGAATCTTGACCATACTAGCAACCATTCATGAGAGAACAACAAATAAAAGAAATGCATTTGCTGCATGTGATTTTATTTTTGAAATACATAATTTGTGGCGAATATTATGGTATACTTTGTCAAGAAATACTAGACAAAAAAAATGGCAACGTAAGTGACATATTAGGGCACCACTGCGTGTTTTAATCGACAAACCAGTACGACTTGACTAAAGAAAAAACGCAGTAGTCTTCAAATGTTGTCTATCATTTCTTGACAAAGTATAAGTAAGTGATTTTTCTAATCCCAGGGATACTATTGTACAATACGGTAGCAATAGCAAAGACAAAGCCATTTGTTTCACAGAAAAAAACCGAGCTAGCTAGATAAAGCTCACTCGTGTCATACACAGATTATAAAATGATGCGCTAGTGTGGCCAACATTATTTATATTCGATAGCCTTAGATCTTAGCTCCGCCGTCCATGGCGCGCTATAGCTGCGTATAGCGAGCGAGCGTGCGACTCATATCGGCCGTGTGAAGTTAGCGGGGAACATGCCCTTCTCATTGGTCGGTTCCTTGATGCCCATTAGCCAGCCTTCCTCCTGGAATCGAAATTGTTCAGCGTTATGGATAAAGCTGTACAGATGGCGCAACAAGCGATTGGTTTTTTTGACTCTTTAAAAATCAGAGAGTCGTAATGGTGGTTTACATACAGCTGAGTCATAAACTTAACAAGATTATTTGTTAACTCTGTACTCAACTTGCTAACCATGTCGAATTTCAGGGGCAGCTTCCACCCCCATATTTATGTAGAACCTGTAAGTTGCTTATTAATTATGTACGTGGCGGCACGCCCCTATTAACAGACCCTATGGATTGCACGTCACTCGACTTAGTAAACATGCGATATTTCAGGGGCGGCTTGCGCCGTCGTTTAAATAGGTATATATTGCGTTATAATATCATAGATATTATAGTATAGATAGATAGATAGAGCTCTCTGGTCTAGCGGTTTCACGCTTCTCACCCAGCAGGCGTGACGTTAGGTACGTAATATATTAGACGACCTCTGTGGCGTTGCGTTGGATGTGCTTCCCGAGCAAGAGGTCTCGGCTTCGAATCGCAGCTAGGGAGAAAAAAAAAGGTACTTGTGACGTCACTGTTTCCGGTTTCACACAGGGTTTCCTAAAAGAGCCAGACGCAATACATGTCTGTACTTAAACGTCACCTGTTCCTCCGGATCGTCGTACTCGACCACGCGGATCGTGTCGCCGACGTCGAAGCTGAGCTCGTCCGCGTCCTCCCGCGTGTAGCGGTACGTCGCGCGCACGCGGTACAGCACGCCCGGCGGCAGCCCGGCAAGAGTCGCCCCTGGAATCACCGCTCAAGTTAGCACTAGCAGGAGCACGATACTCGCGCCTTCGATATACGATATCTACACCTATATCGAGTGATTTCGTATGGGAATCTGTCAATATAGGTCTCGATATCCGTATATCGAAGGCGCGAGAATCGACCCGATGCGCTGTACTTTTAAATATCGAATCTATAGCCAGGGTATTTATCTCTATGGGTTTTTTCCTAAAATACATTAATTGACATATTAATTGGTTGATTGATATACAGGGTGTAACAGAGAAGTGTGTACGAGCCGAAAGAGGGTTGTTAGGGACGTCATTCTGAACAACTTACACTATGATCAAGTCGGTCCCATAGTGAAAGTTGTTCAGAATGATGTCCCTAACAACCCTCTTTACTTGTCGGCTTGTAAGCCCTTTTCTGTTACACACTGCATAGTTTGTTTGTTTAATTGATAGATTGATTTAATTATTGCTTGATTGATTGAGTAGCGGCGTAGTTACACCTTATTTAACCCACTGAAAAGATATGATGGGCGCTTTTAAAAGATATCTATCGATTTCCCGCGTGTAGCGGTACAGCACGCCCGGCGGCAGCCCGGCGAGAGTCGCCCCCGGAATCTCCGCACCGTGTTAGCACAAGCTGCGCAGTACTTTTTACGTTATTCTATCTATGGCTAGTTTGTTTGGGAACTTTTCCTGATTGTTTGATTGCTTGATTGATTAAATGATAGATTGATAGACATGTTCATTGATTTATTTATTGAATTATTGCTGGATTGATTGATTTAATGATTGATTTATTGATTGGCTGAAATATGAGTTGAAAAATAAGCGACGACGTAGTATATTTTTAAACCCACCTAAAAGTTGTAATGGGCTTATTTAAAGACTGCGTTCTATATCGTAGGATACTACAATTAAAGGAGACCTTTGCTTCTTGCGTTTTCGTTTCGCTCAAAAAAGGTTAGGTTAGTTTGATGCAAAACTATGTGACGTATTTCCAGTGGCACTTATCGTTGAAACTTTAAAAACGCCCAATATGTTGTTAGGTTTTGATGAGGTACTTACTGGGCTCATGAAAGAAACTCGTTTAAGTAACTAAATATTCGCTCATATATTTACGAGTAAAAGGACCCATAATGATATTAAATACAAGTATAAAAATCAATAATACAGAGTATTAGTATTATAAAAACAAATAAGCTTGACAAGCGTTAGTCAAAAACATACACTACATACAGTTAACACAATATTTACATATGATATACCACAAACACCTGAAAGATAATAACATAATTAATATAGCTTTTACGTATTATACAATATACAGCCACTTCCCGTATACATAATAGTGAAATGTAAGTTCCATCACCATACTATAATGAAGTGTATACTTTGTCAAGAAATGTTAGATAAAAAATAATGGCATCATACATGACATATTAGGGCACCACTGCGTGTTTTTTCTTGACAAAGTATACGTACGTACGCATGAACAATGTTTCTAGTATAACAACTTATTTTTGGAAGGTTTTGCAAACACATCCACTACCTCAGGTACGTACATATTTAGTAATTTACACACAAGGGCTAGAGTTTATGGAATAGCGCTGCAGAAACATTGTCCATAGCAACGAACGACAAATTTATCGTTACAAGCGATTCCCGTTTCGTACCATTTACTACATCGTGTACATGAGCGATTCCGCGAACATTTGAGCCTATTTGAAAAAGTGGGACAATTTTTTTCTCCATAGGGGTGAGAAGCGCTCGTGATTCTGAATAGAAATGACGTAAAAGTTGCAGAAAAAGAGACTTTTTCAAATAGGCTCAAATTTTCGCGGAATCGCTCACATGACTTTCATTGACTTGTCACGGTGTGTTTCGGGACATGAATGAGATAAATAAAATAAATATGAGAGCGGTTTTTAGATCGTCTTTAATGGCTATTTTAGTCCCATGCGAGCGGATATCCTCACGACACTAAAATAACCCCTTTCGCTACGACGTCTATTGTTCTGTATTGTAAGTTACTTCGGCCTATGTCCATATGAGAGTATGCCGATTACTTGGAAAAATCAACCAATTATCCAGTGTATTAAAAGTTTCCTACTCCCAGTCTAACCATAAGAATCAGATCATCCACTTCCAACCTCAGGAGACATCATCAACTATTCGGGTTTCGGGGGCTTTTCTGGTGACGTCACAAAGTAAGATGCGTCGCATTTGAGAGATGAAATAAAAGGAGTGACTGTCGTGTCGTCATAGTGGGAACGGGCTCTTACACTTTATAAAGTATAGCTTGATCTCTGTGACAAGACTGGTGTCATCGAAAACACGCCGTATCATTATCTTGATATCATACTTTATTGACAAAAAGTGATGTCTTACACTCATCGTACAAGACAAGTTATCGATCTTGACTTGAAAAAATACATCGATAATTTAGAGTGTGAGAAGAAGCTCCAGTGAGTACGAATCCGAATCACACTTTGATGATGATGATGATTTGGGCTGTGAACCATTTTAACAAGAATAAAAAAGTGTTACAACTTAATTTTGTTTGAAACTATCGTAACTTGGAATATCGATAATTTATATCGACCTATCGCCAGGTCTAGTCATGTCAAAGTGACAGCTGTCGCAGAG